>BLSH010323185.1:2617881-2644041 GCA_018402905.1 Glandirana rugosa | reverse complement strand
TACCCCCGACCCGACCGTCCCCCTCTTCTCACTAGTGCCGAAGGTATATGTCCTTCGGACACTAGTGTCGGGAAGGGGGAGACAGTCTTTCCTCTAGGCACAAATGAATGTGCCTGGAGGCAAGAGAGTGACGCCCCCTCGGTAGCGCCCATCGGCCGCCGCTAGCTCTGGTGGGATGGGCGAGGGACCGGGGGGGCTTGTGTCACTCGCGCGCTCGGAGGTCGCCGCGCGCACGCGAGTGTCACGTGCTAGAGCGTCGGCGGTAGTATACTGCCCTATCAAAGCTTAACCACTTGCCGACCGCAGTCTGACGGCGACAAGGTGGCTCGTTACCGCAAACCGCCGTCATATGATGGCGGCTGCGAGATCGTGCACTGTGAGCGCACGCGCGCCGCTGGAGGCTCGCGCGCTCACTGTGTTCGGGGGGGCCAGGGAGCGGGTAGGGTGGTCTCGATCGCCGCCGGCTACCCGCGATGGCTCCCCCGCAGTGAGAGAACGGAGGTCCGTGTAAGTAAACACGGATCTCCTTTCTGACAGAGGGGGAAGGGCTGTGATCACAGGCTTCCTGTATATGGAAGCCGTGATCACTCTTCTCCCCCTGCCAGCCCAGCCCCCATACAGTTAGAACACAGTGAGGGAACACAGTTAACCCTTAGAGTGCCCCATCCAAGTTCACCCTTCACTGCCAATGGCATTTACACAGTAATCAGTGCATTTTTATAGCACTGATCGCTGTATAAATGACAATGGTCCCAAAAAAGTGTCAAAATGGTCCGACATGTCCGCCGCAATATCGCAGTACCGCTAAAAATCGCAGATCACCGCCATTACTAGTAGAAAATAAAAAAAAAACCCAGAAATGAATTCTCATCATCCGTAAACAGGGCAACTTTTGCGCAAGCCAATCAATAACTGCTGATTGAGATTTCTTTAACCAAAAATATAAGGAAGAATATAAATCGGCCAAAACTGATGAAAAAAAATGTTTTTTTATATTTTTTTTGGATTTGTATTTTAGCAAAAAGTAAAAAATAATGTTTTTTTTGCAAAATTGTCGCTCTTTTTTTATTTATAGCGGCGATCAGAAATGACGCAGAGGGGATCAAATACCACCAAAAGAAAGCTCTATTTGTGGGAAAAAAAAGGACGCAAATTTTGTTTGGGTACAACGTCGTACGACCACGCAATTATCGGTTAAAACGGCACAGTGCCGAATCGCAAAAAGTGCTCTGGTCCTAAAGTGTGAAATCCTTCCGGGGCTGAAGTAGTTAATTGAACAAGCTGAAGTTAGAAGCTGATTGACTGCCATGCACAGCTACACCAGATTTTGCACTCTCCAGTTTCAGTAAATCAACTCCAGTGTGACTGGCTGCCACTACACTGTTTGGAGAAAAAAACACTTAACGACTTCAGCCCCGGAAGGATTTGCCCCTTTAGGACCAGAGCACTTTTTGTGATTCGGCGCTGCGTCGCTTTAACTGACAATTGCGCGGTCATGCGACGTTGTACCCAAACTAAATGCTTTTTTCCCCACAAATAGAGCTTTCTTTTGGTGGTATTTGATCACCTCTGCGTCATTCCTGATCACCGCTATAAACAAAAAAAGAGCGACAATTTTGCAAAAAAAAAAAAAAAAACATTTTTCTTTTTGCTAACATACAAATCCAAAAAAAAAATAAATAAAAAAACTTTTTTTCATCAGTTTTGGCTGATTTTTATTCTACCTCATATTTTTGGTAAAAAAAACTGCAATCGGCGTTTATTGATTGGTTTGCGCAAAATTTGCCGCGTTTACGGATGATGAGAATTAATTTATGGGGTTTTTAATTTTTTTTTATTTTTTACTAGTAATGGCGATCTGTGATTTTTAGCGGTACTGTAGAGCTGCACAAATCATAATAAAATCACTATCTCGATTCACCCCCCCCTCCTGCGATCTTCATTGGGCATTTCTGCGATTTTCAGCGCAGTTAATGGAGTCCGACTTGTGGGGCGACTCAGCGCGACTTCACTGTAATAGAAGTCAATGCAAGTCGCCTGAAATCTCCCCAGGAATCTTTCTAAGTTGGAGTGACTTGAGTCTCTGGGCAGACTGCCAAGTTCTGAGGTTACTGCTGATAAAAGAAGCTAGAAAGATACAATGTAATTACTTCAAAGGGTTGAACTCTTCTGTATAGAAGAGTTTAGTTTTAACCATTTAAAGACTAAATCTTTTCTGACATTTGCGTCTTACAAATAAAAATCCAGTATTTTCTGCTAGAAAATTACATAGAACCCCCAAACATTATATATTTTTTTAGCAGAGACCCTAGAGAATAACATGGTGGTTGTTGCAATATTTTATGTCACACGGTATTTGCGCAGCGGTCTTTCAAACGCAATTTTTTTTGAAAAACTACACTTTCAAAAAAAAAACCTAAACAGTGCTGTTAGCCCAATTTTTTGTATATGTAAGATGTTACGCCGCGAGAATCGCGATCTTTATTCTAAGCAAAAAAATTGTGATTCTCATTTTGGCCAGAATCATGCAGCTTTACGGTACTGCGATATTGCGGCGGTCATGTCGGACCATTTTCACACTTTTTTTGGGACCATTGGCATTTATACAGCGATCAGTGCTATGAAAATGCATTGATTACTGTGTAAATGCCATTGGCGGTGAAGGTGTTAACCTGGCGGGGGCGCTATAAGGGTTAACTGTGTTCCCTCAGTGTGTTCTAACTGTGTGGGGGCTGGGCTGGCTGGGGGAGAGGAGTGATCACGGCTTCCATATACAGAAAGCCTGTGATCACATCCCTTCCCCCTCTGTCAGAACGGAGATCCATGTTTACATACACGGACCTCCATTCTCTCACTGTGGGGGAGCCATCGCGTGTAGCCAGCAGAGATTGAGTCCGCCCTACCCGCTCCCTGGCCCCCCCGGAACACAGTGAGCGTGCGAGTGTGCCTCCAGCGGCGTGAGCGCGCTCATAATAATAGTTATCGCGGCCGCCGTCAGGAGACAGCGGTTTGTGATAACGAGCCACTTTGCCGCCGTTAATCCACCGCGGGTGGTCGGCAAGTGGTTAAAATCAGCCGCTCCTACAGGGGTAGCACTACACACATACATCACAATATCACATATCCTTATCATGCAGTAAATGTGTTTTAAAACAAGCCCTCACTGACCTCTGTAGCTGCTGGCACTGGGGAGCAATTCTTCCTTAAATGTATAACCGAAGCACTCCTGCTCCTCCCTCCTACAGTAGAAGATACTTGACAGCCTTCTAATGTAAACAAAGAGCAGGTGCTTTAGAAGGTTGGAAAATGGACTAAAATGCAATTCAGTGCCTCTATAACAAGGATGAATTGCTCTACAGTGCCTGCAGCTACAGTGGTCAGTGAGCACTTATTTGAAGATAATTTACTGACTGCTAAGAACATTAAATATTTCATGGCCTGGCCAAAGGTTCACTTTAAACCCAAACTGATTTCACACATTTTTCATCTCACTGTAGAACTTAGGCACTCTTCACAAGTTCTAGACTACTAGACCTTAGACTGTACCACTTAATACCCATTATACATCTTGTGTCCACACATGTATTGCCGCTCATGTGTTAAATATCTCAGTTACTGCCATGCTACTTACCTATTTCTTCTTTTTTGCCCATGTAACGGACCACTGTTTGTCTATAACATTATTCTTTTTGATGACTAATAAAATACTTGAACAAGAAAAATAAAACCTGGCTATCAATAGTCAAGGCTCTGGTCTACCGAGATTTAAGGAAGGACTGCGTTGCAGTTTGATTATACCTAGCTCAGTGGTAAATAAAGTGGTTTGAAAGGCTCAAGGTTTTCTACCTTCATGCATTCTATGGTAAAAAAAAACACCTCTGTGCAGCAGACCCCCTAATACTTACCTGAGCCCTATTGCGATCCAGCACTGTGCATGAGAGCCTCAGCTCTTCGGGGACTCTCTCTCCTCATTGGCTGAGTCAGCAGAGGGAGCCATTGGCTCCTGCTTCTGTCTATCACAGCCAGTGAGCCGATGAGTAGAGAATGGGGGCGGGGCCATGCCACAGCTCTGTGTGTGAATGGACACGCAAAGCAGCGGCTCAGGGGCGAGCCTGCTTCGGTGCCCCCATTGCAAGCTGCTTGCTCTGGGGGCACTCAGCAGGAGGGAAGGGCCAGGAGCGCCAGTGAGGGACCCAAGAAGAGGAGGATCCGGGCTGCTCTGTGCAAAACCGCTATACAGAGCAGGTGAGTATAACATGTTTGTTACTTTTTGTTTTTAATTGCCTTCCAAAATAAACCAAATGGAAACTTTCAGAACGCCACATCCAAATATTTTTAAGGCAAAAAGAAAAATGGGAGATCCGGACAAAGGAAAGATGCCCCACCGGGCCCCTATATACAGACTTTTTTGGCACATCACGAGACCATAAATAAAATAAATGTTTTATTACAATCTGATTAAAATATGAAAATACATAAAAATCAGGGCAAGATATGCCCACCAATAAAATAATTGCATATACCTTCTGCTGGATTGGTACACTATTAGCCTGGACCTATTGCACAAGAATAACGGTATTACAATATATATGATACAAGCAGGCTGTTCCAAATCCAGATGTGTGAAACCCATTGACAGACATTTGGAACAGCCTGTTTGTATCATATACAGTATGCTGTAATACCGTTATGCTTTTGCAATAGGTCCAGGCTATTAGTGTACCAATCCAGTAGAGGATATATGCAATCATTTTATTGGTGGGCATATTTTGCCCTGATTTTAATGTATTGTTCATAATTTAATTAGGTTGTAATAAAACATTTAACCTCTTAATGCGAATTGCCATTTATAAACGGTGGCTGCTTTAAGTGGATGTATTGGGGTATAGTCTGCAGCTACAGGCTATAGCCTGGTACCGTTTTTTAGAGCAGTCGGCAGGCTATCTGGTGATGATGACCGATTCGGCTCGGGAGCCGAATCGGTCTTTATCCTAGGGAGCGGGGCCACCCCCCTCCCGCCACCATCCGTCGCTCTTCTCCGGCCTCCCTTGTCTCCAGGAGACTGGAGCTCCGATCCGACACTTCTGGCCACTGTGTTGAGTTCCTGTGGAACCTGGAATCGGCTTCGATCGGGACTCCTTCGTACATTTCCGGAAGCAACGTCACTTCCGGTTTACTCGGCGGCCAACAGCGCCGGTTTTAAAAAAATACCGCATTCAGAATCGCCGTTTTTGGTGATCTGAATACTGTAAAGTGTAAAGGAGGGATGGGGGGGGGGGGGGTCATTCCTCCATAAAGAGTACCTGTCACCATATATTACTATCACAAGTGATGTTTACATTCCTTGTGATAGCAATAAAAGTGATCAGAATTTTTTTTTTTTAAAGGAACATTGTTAAAAAAATAAAATAAAATAAATAAAAAAATTTAAAAAAACATTTTTAAAGCGCCTCCATCCCCGTGAGCTCGTGCAGCAAAGAAAACGCATACGTAACTTGTGCCCGCATATGAAAACGGTGTTAAAACCACACATGTGAGATGTCGCCGCAATCGCCAGGGTGTGAGCAATAATCCTAGCAAAAGACCTCCTCTGCACCTCTAACCTGGTAACCGTTAAAAATTTTTAAAGCGTCGCCTATGGAGATTTTTAAGTACCGGAGTTTGTCACCATTCCGTAAGTGTGCGCGATTTTCAACTGTAACATGTATGGTATCTATTTACTCGGCGTAACATCCTCTTTCACAATATACAAAAAAATTGGGCTAACTTTACTGTGTTCTTATTTTTTAACTTTAAAAAAGTGATTTTTTTCCAAAAAAAATCACGCTTGAAAGTATTGCAACAATCGCCATTTTATTCTCTAGGATGTTTGAAAAAAATATATATAATGTTTAGGGGTTCTAAGTAATTTTCTAGCAAAAAAAAAAAAATGATTTTAACGTAAACAACAAGTGTACAAAACGGCTCCGGGGCTTAAGTGGTTAATTAAATTGATTTATTTATAAGAGGGGAAAAAAAAAAAACATAAAAAGTGAAAAGTGATCGGTAGATAGTGGGAAAGAAATAAATGGAATATAGAATATTGTTCATTTACTGGCCTGAGTAGACAACTAGGTGGAGTAAAACAGACTACTACCTGCCGGGGCCCCAGGGCTGTACAGTAAGTGCTGCAGGGTGGGCACAGGTCTCTAGATATCTTATGACATATCCTCTTCCTTACAGTGAGAGCGCACAAGAAGATGAAGGAACTCGAAAGTCTTCTGCAAATTGCTAAAAGCAATTATAAGCATCTTGGTGGGATCTTGGAAGAGGAAACTCAGAGAAAGAGAGAGCAGAAAGAATCAGAACGGTATGAGTTACTTTTGATTCCTTCCATTTATGTGCTGTGGAAAGTCAAATACTGTATACAGGTAATGTGTGTAATTCTGTATATAGGTTTTTTCACATGGAGGGGGAGATATTTTTAAAGTATATCAAAATTTTTAAATTAAAGATTCAAAATATAATATATTATCCTTGGATGTGGTGGCTAGAGATGTGCATGACGGAATAATTTGTTTAGTTTTGGATTAGTTCGTTGAGGTAATAATTTAGTTTTGCCATATTCATTGTTAGAATGATTCGTTTTCGGATTTTGTTTTGCGTATTTGTTATTTTCAAATCGATTTGAAATTTTCGCATTTGAATTCATTTTCAAATTTAAATTAAATGAATTAAAATCCCGAAATGGAAACATATTGCAATAAATACAGTAAGGTATAAAAGTGAAATAAGATGATTCCTACTTAGGCGGCTTTAATGATTTGAATGGAATAGAATAAAACCATAGCATAGAATAAAAAATACAATAAAATAGAATACAAAAGAAAGGAATAGAATGGAATAAAAAATAAAGGAATATAATAAAAAAACTAAATAGAATAGAATAAAATGAAATTAATAAAAATAGAATAGAATAGAACGAATCCCTCCTGAAATTCTATTTTGTATTCTATTCCTTCAGTTCCTATTCTATTGTTTTTTCTATTCTGTTTTATTTTATTCTTTCCTATTCTATTCTATAAAGCAGCCCAAGTATGAATTATTATCTTATTTCACTTTTATACCTTACTGTATTTACCAGGCGGTCCCCTACTTACAAACATCCGACTTACAAACGGAGGGAGACAACAGGAAGTGAGAGGAAATCTCCCCCTAGGAAGGGGAATTCACTCCTGTAAGAGTTATTATGGGAAAAAGGGGTCTCCACTGATGCTTTATCACCAATCCGCGTTTCCACAACAACCCAAAATTTTCAAAATCCAATTATCATTGGGACAGGAAGTGAGGTGAAATCTTCTGAACAGAAACATAGACAGCAAAACAAACATTACAGGGGTGTTACCCCTTCCCTATGCTTTCCAAAAAGCCTAAAAATATTTTTTTGGCTGAAGCTACGCTTCCCACTTACAAACAAATTCAACTTAAGAACAAACCTACAGACCCTATCTTGTTTGTAACCCGGGGACCGCCTGTATTTTATATGTTTCCATTTCAAATTAAATTTCATTTTTTGAATTCAAAATCATATTCAAATTTGAATAATTTGTTTGGATAAAATGTATTTTGGCTCCATTGAATTTCATTTCTATTGTGATTCAGATACATCCGAATCTCCAAATAATGAAAAAGTTGTCAGAATTTCGATTTGTAGCGAACACACATATCTAGTGGCGACTGCTTTAGCTTTTTTTTAGGCTTTTTTCCTTTATTTTTTCAGCTTTTTCCCTT
Organism: Glandirana rugosa; assembly: GCA_018402905.1. Taxonomy (NCBI): domain Eukaryota; kingdom Metazoa; phylum Chordata; class Amphibia; order Anura; family Ranidae; genus Glandirana; species Glandirana rugosa. Next base: position 2,636,271 of record BLSH010323185.1, on the reverse strand, counting down.
TATATTTTCCTGCTCATCTTGCCATACTTCTTTGTCCTAGGTCAGTGGTTCTCAACTCCTGTCCCCAGGACCCACTAACAGGCCAGGTTTGCAGGATAACTGAAATGCATCACAGGTGATATCATTTGCTGCTCAGTGATTGCAGTATTCTAGTCTGCTTCTCCCCAAGGTAATACTTAAAATCTGGCCTGTTAGTGGGTTCTGAGGACAGGAGTTGAGAACCACTGCCCTAGGGTAACATCATTCACTCTTCCACTTTATAGAGAAGCAGCATTGTCATCTTAGGTTTCCTTCCGGATTTGGACTACAAAACATCTCCTCATCTTCATAAGATCACAAAGGAAAGGTTCTGTAGTTCACTCACAGAGCTCGGAAGGCGGAACGCACTAAACTGCCTATTGGGATAATTTAGTACGTCCCTCAGAAGGCTGATAACATTATCTGAGAATTCAGTTCAGTGCTCAGAAATATATAAGAATAATGGGTTTCTGGCAGGATCAAGGAGTATTTCTGTACTTGCAGAAATTGTAATTATCCTGAAAAAGAAAACGTATGCAGCCACCACATCTGTGAACACATTTAATGCAATATATTACATTTTTGTTCTTGAGTTTAGATGTACCGTCATGCTGACCAAATTTAGATGAAGCAAAGTATCTACGGTTGCAAGCAACCAGCCTCAAAGACCTCTGAGATCTCTACTGCTTGTATAGACATGCCAGTGATTTCAGTGGTCTCTAGTGAAAGTGAAGGTATCTGTAACCTCTAGAACTTTTCTTTGGCCTCCTTGGTGGGTATGCACCATTATAAGTTTCTGGTGTCAATAGCTTTGGGCTTGTGTTGATGGCATTAGCTTCACTTCAGTTTAAAATGCTTCTGAGATCATTCATAATTCATTGACAGTTGTATTTGAGCTGTAGTTGACTTCCTTCTGACCTGCTTCATATGGGTTTTGCATTCCTATAGGCTTGTGTGGGAATGTAAAACCTATATGGCACAAACAAATGCCCATCAATGGAGGCTGTAAGGCACGTGTTACTCAACCCACTGATGAGTAAGCTGGGAGACTTGCAGGGAAAGCAAAGAGGGTAAAGAGCACAATGCCGTTTTACTGGAGGTGAATGGATGGTATGGAAAGAAAATGTCATCAACAAATTGATGAAGCCTGCAGATCCTCCACTGAGAGATACCAGGGGGAAGTAATACTGGGAGTATGCTATAGGCCCCCTAACCAGAGGGAGGAGGGGGAGGTGGACCTCCTATCGCAATTTGGAATAGCGGCTAGGATGGGAAGTGTCATGGGGGATATTAATTATCCAGATATTGACTGGGAGGAAGGTACTGCACATTCAGCTAAAGCTCGCCATTTCCTAAATGTCCTGCAGGACCATTTCATGGGTCAGATTGTAAATGCACCAACAAGAAAAAAAGCATTATTAGACCTTCTGATTACTACAGACCTGATCACAGATGTAGAAGTAAGGGGCAATCTAGCAAATAGCGCTCACAGGTCAATTAGTTTCAGTATAAATTACACAAATAGGAAACATAAGGGGAATACAAAGACACTGAATTTTAAGAGAGCCAACTTCCATAAACTACGCTCCTTGCTGGAAGATGTTAGTTTGGATAAAATTCCAGGAACAATGAACGCGGAGGAAAAATGGGAGTGATTCAAGAACACACTAAACAAAGGTATTATCCAGTGTATCCCAACGGGAAATACATTTAAAAGAGCTAATAAAAGACCAGGATGGCTTAACCCGGACGTAAAGGCACACATAAAAGCAAAGGAGAAGGCCTTCAAAAATACAAGGCTGAGGGGTCTCTGCCAGATTTCCATATTTATAAGATGCGCAATAAGGAATGTAAGGGTGCAATCAGGGAGGCTAAGGTAGAACATGAATGACACATAGCAGAGGAGAGTAAAAAGAATCCCAAGAATTTCTTTAAGTATATAAGCAGTAAGAGAGGGAGGTCAGATCATATTGGCCCTATAAAGAATGATGAAAGTAATCTGGTTACAAAGGATGGAGCAATGGCAAAGGTGTTAAACTTATTTTTCTCCTCAGTATTCACAAAGGAAACGTGGGGCTCAATTATTCAGAACTACAATCTTGGTCCTTACGACATGTCACAGGAAGCACCATCATGGCTAACTGAGGATAACATTAGGAACAGGCTTGAAAAACTTAACACTAATAAGTCACCAGGACCATATGGCTTACACCCGAGGGTCCTTAAGGAACTCAGCCATGTTATTGCTAGACCATTGTGCCTAATCTTTAAGAGCAGTTTTCTGACTGGTATGATACCAGCTGATTGGAGGAAAGCCAACGTAGCTGCCATCTAGATAAAGGAAGGCCTGTAGACGTGGTGTATCTAGATTTTGCAAAAGCATTTGATACAGTTCCCCACAAACATTTACTGTACAAACTAAGGTCTCTCAACATGGATCAAAGGTCCAGAGGGTGGTGATAAATGGGGAATACTCAGAATGGACTGGTGTAGAAAGTGGGGTTCCCCAAGGTTCTGTCCAGGGACCAATCCTATTCAATTTATTCATAAACGATCTGGAGGATGGGATAAACAGCTCAATCTCAATATTTGTGGATGATACCAAGCTAAGCAGGGCAATCATTTTTCCGGAGGATGTGGAAACCTTGCAAGATCTGAACAAATTATTGGGGTGGGCAGACAAGTGGCAAATGAGATTTAAGGTAGAAAAATGTAAAATAATGCATTTGGGTACCAGGAACATGAATGCAAACTACTCACTAGGGGGAGAGCCTCCGAGGGAATCTAGGATGGAAAAGGACGTAGGGGTCCTAATAGAGAACAGGCTCAGCAGTGGCATGCAATGCCAGGCTGCTGCAAGCAAAGCTAACAAAATATTGGCATTCATCAAAAAAGGGATCAACTCCAGGGATAAATCAATAATTCTCCCACTATACAAGTCTCTGGTGAGGCCGTACCTGGAGTATGCTGTCCAGTTCTGGGCACCAGTCCTCAGGAAGGATGTCCAGGTATTGGAAAGGGTTCAGAGAAGGGCAACAAAGCTAATTAAGGGATTGGAGGACCATAGTTATGAGGAAAGATTACAAGCACTGAACTTATTCTCTCTGGAGAAGAGACGCTTGAGAGGGGATATGATTTCAATGTACAAATACTGTACTGGTGACCCCACAATAAGGAGAAAAACTATTCAGCGCAAGGGAGTACACAAAGACACACGGACATTCACTAAGAATAGAAGAAAGACGGTTTAACCTTAAACTGCGTATAGGGTTCTTTATGGTAAAAGCAGTGAGGATGTGGAATTCTCTTCCACAAGAAGTGGTTTGTGCTGGGAGTCTAGATAATTTAAAAAACGATTAGATGCACACCTAAGGGACCACAACATTGAGGGATCTACAATGTAATACTGACATAAAAACACACACATAGGTTGGACTTGATGGACTTGTGTCTTTTTTCAACCTCACTGACTATGTAACTATGTGTGGACAAGAATCGGGAATGAACCACTGACTATTCAATTTATGACAGGATGGTCTTCCCAGAACACCAGGTTACTGGTTTTTATAGTCAGAGGAAGCCAATGACAAAGCAGCAACTACTAGATAAAACTGGACAGGTTGCCCGGTCCTTTGTATTTAATTGAGTCGTTCAGTTTGAAATCACCATATTATAAGCCAGGATTCTTATCTGTAACACTGGAGTGATTGGACTTCATCTCTGTTCATGTCTTATATTTCTAACATTCTCTCCAGGATGATAAAAGACTTGGAGGCCCAGCTAGAGTATGAACGTCTACGACGGGAGAAGATGGAGGTCCAGCTAGATGAATACAGGGTACAGATCTCTCAGCTCAACAGTTGCCTGGAACAGATGAAACCCCCTCCTCGACCCAGTGTAAGTGCTTTCTTCTTCGAAGGACCCTTAATGGACAACTTCACCTGTAGTAAACTAGTTACATAGAGTTTGGAAAAGGGGATGTGGGATAATGATGGTGCCATAATGAACATGATACTTGATAAAATATAATACATTTTATTAATACATATTTAAAAAAATGACAAGATTAAAAACAATACATATCTTTCCTTCATATCAAACACAGGTTTTAACAGCTAATGGTCATACAGTAGTGTGGTTCTATTCCAACATGTTTCGCCTATATAGGCTTCTTCAGGGAACTGTAGACCACCTAAAGCATTGTATAACTATACAAAATGGGGGAAAATTCATATCAATATATGTATATACATAACAAAGTAAATCCACATGCCTTAGTATAACTGCTAAATGTTGCCTGTCTCATCTAATTCAAACCAAATTTGCTTACCCCAGAAGCCACTGAGACCCCGTGAACCCATGTGTGTCACAAGAAGGGAAGGAGCACCGTGTGTCCACAGGGGACAAAAAATGTCCAAATATGGGGAATTAGTCTAAACTTGGATGTCAAAATATATAAATTCACGTCCACCTAGTGGCCTATTTTGCCTTCAGTTTACTTACATATATGTGCGACACTTTAGGGGTAAAATTTAGGAGGGTGCCATGTTGAGCCAGATATGGATCAAATACAGATGGAGTAGGTAACTGGGCACAAAAAGAGACAAAAAAAAACAGGAAGGTATAATAAAGGGTATACAATGTCTATGTGTCTATGATCTCTGGTCTATTGATCAGTTCTCCGATAAAACTGTCAGAACATCATTGTGGCTGCCAATTTTTGCAAAGTTTCTATTTGCATAAGAATAGACCTACCCCCCTCCCAACACACAATGCCCATCCCATTGTCAATGCCTGGGACTGCCGATTAGCAGCTAATGCCTAGTACACACAATGAGAAAATCAGACAAAAAATACTGCTTTCAGAGCGATCGTCTGATAATCTGATCGTTAGTACACAGCTTTCTAATCTATTGATCAACTTGGGTACAACCAGCATGCCAGGTTTTACATGCAATTATCGCTAGTGGCTGTTATAGCCACTCGCAATAATCAATGTCTTTTCCTAGCAGGGGCGGCATCCCCCACCCACCCTGGCGGGAGAAGACAATAGAATGGCAGGAGGGATTCCCACATCAGCACTGTGTTGATGGGGAAATCATGGTTGCAGGATAGAAATTTGTTCCACGTATGGCCAGCCTTAGGTCCCCCCACCACCCCCAAGCCTCCCTAAATACTTACCTGAGCCTGATCTTGATCCAGCTCTGTGCTGGAGAGCAGCGGCACTCTCCTCCCTCTCTCCTCACAGGACATGGGGGCAGCAGAGGAAGCCATTGGCTGCTGTCAATCAAGTCCTGTGATGAAGGAGCAAGGGGCAGGGCCAAGCTGCAATGTCTGTGTCTATGGACGCAAGGAACGCGACTCAGCTCGCATGTGCATAGGAAGTGACTTGATGTGGGCGCACACGCAGAAGAGGAGGAGCCAGGAGCGTCACTGGAGGATCCAGAAAGGTTCAGGGCCGCTCCGTGCAAAACCATTGCACGGAGCAGAATATTAATTATTGAAAACAAATGAGTGCTTAGAATCACTTTAAAATCACAAGAAAACATGCTGCCTCTGAATTGAAAGTGTATGCCAACCCTATCAATGAACTTCTCTTATTTACTTACTTTTGATCTGCTAAATAAAGTGTTTTGTTCTATTAGTTCAACGCGTCAGAAGAATACCCGATGATCCTGCCAGAAGATTTGTGAGATAACTCCCTGTGCTCTCTGCAGTGTTTTCAGCCCACCTCTGTGGACTACAGAACACATTCTCCCCATTTTATGGAGAAAAGGCTAGGGGGAGATGCTCTGTAGTTTTAACACACTTCCCATCCTTGGAGGACAATGCTGTTCCTCCATAGATACAGTGAGTGAGTGAGTGTTATCACACTAGTACAGGAAGTGCCATTATTGGTGGGATTGCCAGGTGAAAATAAGGGGGAAAAAAAGAAAATGAATGCATTCACCACATTTAAGAACTGCAGTATGTTAAATAAACATGTTTTTGGTTTAAATGCACGCAATTGTGACAAAATGTAAAGTAAATTTAACAGAGAATATAAAGATCAGCATGGCAGCCAGCAAACCAGCATTTCCAGAAGCAGAGGTCACAATGGCCACCCGCATTTTTCTCTCCCAACGCGTGCACTTTATTCTGGAGAATCGATATGACGGGAGCACAACGCTAATCCACCGAGCTGCTGAGCCAGGTTCAGCCTCAATAGATTCAGCTGCCACACAAAGTCTTTTGTTGGACCTCAGTCAGAAAATATAGAAGGGACAGCGCTGGTTTTGTTCTTCACATAAAGAAAATGTTTTCTAAAAAAGTCCGCATGAATCAGGAACAAAGAAGTGCAAAAACTAAAGTTCTATACATCTACTGGCCTGCAGACAAGCCGTGTCAGTGTAATGATGGTGGGGTGACGTTATTGTGAACTCTATATGTGTAATCTTAATTACTCTCTCTATACAGCGCCTTGAAAAAGTATTCATACCCCTTGAAATGCTCCACATTTTGTCATGTTACAACAAAAAACGTCAATGTGTTTTATTGGGATTTTATGTGATAGACCAACACAAAGTGGCCCATAATTGTGAAGTGGAAGGAAAATGATAAATGGCTTTCATATTTTTTTACAAATAAATATGTGAAACGTGTGGGGAGCATAATAAAATCTAGTGGAACCAATTGCCATCAGAAGTCAACTAATTAGTAAATAGAGTCCACCTGTGTGTAATTTAATCTCAGTATAAATACAGCTGTTCTGTGAAGCCCTCAGAGGTTTGTAAGAGAACCTTAGTGAACAAACAGCATCATGAATGCCAAGGAAAACACCAGACAGGTCAGGGATAAAGTTGTGGAGAAGTTTAAAGCAGGGTTAGGTTATAAAAAAATATCCCAAGTTTTGAACATCTCACAGAGCTCTGTTCAATCCATCATCAGAAAATGAAAAGAGTATGGCAAAGCTGCAAACCTACCAAGACATGGCCGTCCACCTAAACTGAGCGGCCGGGCAAGGAGAGCATTCATCAGAGAAGCAGCCAAGAGGCCCATGGTATCTCTGGAGGAGCTGCAGAGATCCACAGCTCAGGTGGGAGAATCTGTCCACAGGACAACTATTAGTGGTGCTCTCCACAAATCTGCCCTTTATGGAAGAGTGGCAAGAAGGAAGCCATTGCTGAAAGAAAGTCATAAGAAGTCCAGTTAGTTGTTTGCGAGAAGCCATGTGGGGGACACAACAAACATGTGGAAGAAGGAGCTCTGCTCAGATGAGACCAAAATTGAACTTTTTGGCCTAAAAGCAAAATGCTATGTGTGGCAGAAAACTAACACTTCACATCACCCTGAACACACCATCCCCACCGTGAAACATGGTGGCAGCATCATGTTGTGGGGATGCTTTTCTTCAGCAGGGACAGGGAAGCTGGTCAGATTGATGGGAAGATGGATGGAGCCAAATACAGGGCAATCTTAGAAGAAAACCTGTTAGAGTCTGGAAAAGACTTGAGACTGGGGCAGAGGTTCACCTTCCAGCAGGACAACGACCCTAAACTTACAGCCAGAGTTACAATGGAATGGTTTAGATCAAAGCATATTCATGTGTTAGAATGGCCCAGTCACAGTCCAGACCTAAATCACATTGAGAATCTGTGACAAGACTTGAAAATTGCTGTTCACAGACGCTCTCCATCCAATCTGACAGAGCTTGAGATATTCTGCAAAGAAGAATGGGCAAAAATGTCCTCTCTAGATGTGCAAAGCTGGCAGAGACTTCCCCAAAAAGACTTGCAGCTGTAATTGCAGGGAAAGGCGGTTCTACAAAGTATTGACTCAGGGGGGCGCTATACAAATGCTCCCCACACTTTTCACATATTTATTTGTAAAAGATTTGGAAAACGATTTATCATTTTCCTTCCACTTCCCAATTATGTGCCACTTTGTGTTGGTCTATCACATAAAATACATTTTACATTTTTGGTTGTAACATGACAAAATGTAGGGAATTTCAAGTGGTATGAATACTTTTTCAAGGCCCTGTATTGTACATGTATAGTATAGGTGTAAAAATATCTAAAATAAGTCGAATTTCAGCCATGGTAAAAACAAAACTGGAACAGAAGAGATGCCACTATATGAAATAATAATGAACAGGGCATGAACTATAACAGCCACTGGCCATCTCTAATATCTTACCCTAAGGCTACATTCAGCAATTAAGGCTGGCATGAGCTATAGCGACAGCTCCTTCTGCGGCTCTCAGCTAGGTGGACCATCGGCCCCATTATCTAGGACAGATCGCTGGTGGCCGCAGCTATTCACAGCTCTCTGCACAAAGTGCGTCCAGCAGTGATCACCGCAGGTGATTGCTGGCTGTGCAGAGAGCTGCTTAGAGTTGCGGCCGCTGGCGATCTATCATTATAGTAATAAAGCACACCTAGCCGCTGTGGGAATCTCTGATTCCTACCGCTACTATTTGCACCGGCACTAATCGCTGGTGTGAATGCAGCCTTCGGTTGGTAAATATTTGCATTGGGGTAAGGTTTGGTAAAAGACTTGGTGTTTTTTTTTTTTTTTTTTTGCTGTGCATTACCCCTAGGCATGGACGGGCATGAACTGTGGTGCATTATAGTGCCCTTTATTTTGAATGCCACTCCAACAGACCTGCATTTTAGTGCACCATAAGACTGCACTGATAAAATGCAGGTTCTTTAAACCTGTGTTGACAGCCCATATGGGCTGCCATACCATAATGCATGTTAAAGCTCATCTCCAGCTTTACCTTTAAGCCCCGTACACACGGTTCGACGATCGCATACAACAGGTCGTACTCACGACCGTTGTATGCGATATCGATCGTTCGTATGCGCGATTTGAACAGTCGAACATACGACGGTCGTACAAGGGAGTTGTATGAGCAGACTAGAAAACTTGATCGCACCAACAAGCTCTCATACGACCGTTGTATCGTGTGTACAGAGCAGTTGGTACAACAAAGTTGTATTGTGCAAAACACGCATGCTCAGAAGTCAGGAACGGCCGGATGCTAATTACATGCACCTGAATGTTCTTTCCCCGGCCGTACGATCGTGTAGTGCAGTCAGTATGCTGCATACAACAGCCAACATACGATTTGACACGGTTGTACGTGCGATCGTCGAACTGTGTGTACGGGGCTTTAGTCTTGCACAGGCTCCTCTTCTGCACTGAAATTACTTTCTCTGATTTCACTGCACACCGCGAGAATTTCACAACATGCTCTAGAACAGTGGTTCTCAACTCCGGTCCTCGGGACCCACTAACAGGCCAGGTTTGCAGGATAACTGAAATACATCACAGGTGATGGAATTTGCTGCTCAGTGATTGCAGTATTCTAGTCTGCATCTCCTCAAGGTAATACTTAAAATCTGGCCTGTTGGTGGGTCCCGAGGACTGGAGTTGAGAACCACTGCTCTAGAAACTGCAGCAAGTCTGGAGGATGTCCAGCATCATTTAGCTCAAGAGTAGGCAACCTTGGAGAGGTGGAGATCTACCTGAACAACATTGAAGGGAACAAAGGATGCAGCACCCTTTTTTTTTGTAACCTAGCAAAGTCCAATTATAAAGAAATGGTTGAAGAAAACGTAAAAAATATAATAATACAAACATCAATGTAAAAATATAAGCCAGTCGTTCCTTTTTAGCTAGGCTTAGCTGACTGGTTAGATTTTTGGCCTGTCTGGTCAATAATGCAGTGTGCCAGTGGCAAAACTACTAGGGTCGCACATGCGACCTGAACCCAGCAGGGCTCTGAGCTGAAAGCGTCTCTCTCATACAGCCCAGAGTCTGCACTGACAGTCCCCCCCCTCCCTCCTTCCTCCCACGGACGGGAGAGGAGAAAACCAAACCGCTCCTTCTCCTCCTGCCCCTCTCCTTCTGTGTGCACCGCAGGAAGTGTGAAGCCAAGTAGCTGAATTTCATCATTCAGCTGCTTAGTTTCACACTTCCTGCGGTGCACACAGGAGGAGAGGGGCAGGAGGAAAAGGAGCAGCTCACTCTTTCCTCTCCCACCCATAGGAGGGAGGGGGAACTGTCAGTGCAGGCTCTGGGCTGTATGAGAGAGACGCTCTCAGCTCAGAGTCCTGCTGAGGAGGCACTGATAAGCAGCATTGATGAGCACTGATAGGGGCCTATGATCGGAAGGACACAGCAGTCACAGAGCGTGCTGGATGCCCGCCCTAGGCGTTAGGGTTCTGGAAGGATGTCCATGGACACCCTCCCAGAACTGGAAGCTCGGATGGACGGGGGGGGTCAGGGGAGCCCTTCATGGTTTCTGGCGTCGGGGCCCTGAAGGTTCTAGTTAGACCTCTGCAGTGTGCAGAGGTTGGTAAGAACCCAGAGTATTGTAATCAAAGCTGCCTTTTTTTCTGCAGAAGTTATGGAAATTAAAGTGATAGTAAAGGCTTATTTTTTAAAATAACAAACGTTATATTTACCTGCTCTGTGTAATGGTTTTTTTACAGAGCAACCCCGCTCTTCCTCTTCTCAGGCCACTGCCAGCTCTCCTGGCTCCTCCCTTCTAAGTGCCCCCACAGCAAGGAGCTTGCTATGGGGGGCTCCCAGGCCACTGCTCTATGTGTTCATTCACATGTGGAGCGAGGCTCGGCCTCACTACCTTACTCTTCATTGGCTCACTGGCTGTGATTGACAGTAGCGGGAGCCAATGTCTACCACTGCTGTCTCAGCAAATGAGGAGGGAGAGACCCAGGAGAGTCTCAGCTCTCCTGCACATCACTGGATCAGAATGGGGTTCAGGTAAGTTTTAGGGGGGCTGGGGGCACAGCTGAACATACTTTGCATGAAGGTAAAAAAAAAAAACCTTGAGCCTTTACAATCACTTTCATTTTTATAAGCTGGAGTCACTGAAGTTTTCGCTTTCCTCTCTGCAGGGGGTGAAGCTGTCAGAGGAGTATAAGGAAAAGAAGAAAGCAAAGAAGAAACCCACTCCGCAACCAAACCCCGGAGGGGTGTTTGTCAGGCGAGCCAGTGAGAAAAGATAGAAGGCGAGAGACTGGCAAGGTCTGCTGGGAAATATAGCAAAGTCATCTGACCTTATATTACATCAAATAATTTACATACACCTTCCAATGTACCAAAAAACCTTAATAAACCTATATTTTTAAGAACTCAAGTCAGGATAAACATTTTTTTTTATTATGCATAAAAGAACAAGAAAAATCACAAATACATAAAAATCCATAGAGCGATACAGGTTCGGGAGTACTGCATATCTATAAATCATAATGTACAATGCAGAACTATGACCTGGTACTTTGTGGCAAAACTCTTGTTGGCGATCACAGAGTTCAGAAGTTTTTTGTAGTTGGCTACCAGGTTTGCACACATCTCAGGAGGGATTTTGTCCCATTTCTCTTTGCAAATCCTCTCCAAGTCATTAAGGTTTCGATACTGACATTTGGTAACTCAAACCTTCAGCTCCTTCCACATATTTTCTATGAGATTAAGCTCTGGAGAATGGCTAGGCCACTTCCGGACCTTAATGTGCTTCTTGAGCCACTCCATAGTTGCCTTGGCCGTGTGTTTTGGGTCATTGTCATGCCGCATTACCCATCCACAACCCATTTTTCAATGCCCTGGCTGAGGGATGGTGGTTCTCACCCAAGATTTGATGATACACGGCCCCGTCCATCATCCCTTTGATACAGTGAAGTTGTCCTGTCCCCTTAGCAGAAAAACACCCCCAAAGCATAATGTTTCCACCTCCATGTTTGATGCTGGGGATGGTTTTCTTGGGGTCATAGGCAGCATTCCTCCTCCTCCAAACACTACGAGTTCAGTTGATGCCATAGAGCTTGATTTTGGTCTCAGCTGACCCCAACACTTTCACCCAGTTCTCCTCTGAATCATTCAGATGTTCATTAGCAAACTTCAGACGGGCTGTACATGTGCTTTCTCGAGCAGGGGGGACCTTACGGGCACTGCAGGATTTCAGTCCTTCAAGGCGCAGTGTGTTACCAATTGTTCTCTTGGTGACGATGGTCCCAGCTGCCTTGAGATCATTGACAAGATTCTCCTGTGTGGTCCTGGGCTGATTCCTCACCATTCTCATAATCACTGAAACACCACAAGGTGAAATCTTGCACGGATCCCCAGACCAAGGGAGATTGACAATTATTTTGTGTTTCTTCCATTTGCGAATAATCGCACCAAACTGTTGTCAGCCTCTCACCAAGCTGTTTAGCGATGGTCTTGTAGCTCATTCCAGCTTTGTGTAGGTCTACAATCTTGTCCCTGACATCCTTGGACAGCTCTTTTGTCTTGGCCATGGTGGAGAGATTGGAATCTGATTGATTGCTTCTGTGGACAGGTGTCTTTTATACAGGTAACGCACTGAGATTAAGAGCACTCCCTTTAAGAGAGTGCTCCTAATCTCAGCTTGTTACCTGTATAGAAGACACCTGGGAGCCAAAAATCTTGCTGATTGATAGGGGATCAAATACTTATTTCACTCATTGAAATGCAAATCAATTTATAACATTTTTGAAATGCGTTTTTCTGGATATTTTTGTTGTTATTCTGTCTCTCACTGTAAAAATAAACCGACCATTAAAATTATTGACTGATCATTTCTTTGTCAGTGGGCAAACGTACAAAATCAGCAAGGGATCAAATACTTTTTTCCCTCACTGTAAGCCACTGGTTGATGGGAATTTTAACTGATGGGTGGAGCTGCACTGTGTGTAATGGGTAGTCTCATCTAGCACAGGGGTCTCCTAACTTTCTAAACAAAGGGCCAATTTACTGTCCTTCAAACCTTGGGGGGGTGGGGGGGTCGCACTGTCGCCAGCAGCAGTACAAAATAGTTGGTATCAGTGGGAGGAATAGTGCCTCGTCATTGGTATCAGTGGAAGGAATAGTGCCCCATCCTTGGTGTCAGTGGGAGGAATAGTGCCTTATCATTGGTATCAGTGGGAGGAATAGTGTCCCATTATTGGTATCAGTGGGAGGAATGAGGAATAGTGCCTCATCATTGGTATCAGTAGGAGGAATAGTGCCCCATCATTGCCATCAGTGGGAGAAATAGTGCCCCATCCTTGGTGTCAGTGGGAGGAATAGTGCTTCATCATTGGTATCAGTGGGAGGAATGAGGAATAGTGCCTCATCATTGGTATCAGTGGGAAGAATAGTGCCCCATCATTGCCATCAGTGGGAGAAATAGTGCCCCGTCCTTGGTGTCAGTGGGAGGAATAGTGCTTCATCATTGGTATCAGTGGGAGGAATGAGGAATAGTGCCTCATCATTGGTATCAGTGGGAAGAATAGTGCCTCATCATTGGTAGCAGTGGGAGGAATAGTGCCCCTTCATTGGCATCAGTGGGAGGAATGAGGAATAGTGCCTCATCATTGGTATCAGTAGGAGGAATAGTGCCCCATCATTGCCATCAGTGGGAGAAATAGTGCCCCATCCTTGGTGTCAGTGGGAGGAATAGTGCCTCATCATTGGTATCAGTGGGAGGAATAGTGCCTCATCATTGGTATCAGTGGGAGGAATAGTGCCTCATCATTGGTATCAGTGGGAGGAATAGTGCCCCATCCTTGGTGTCAGTGGGAGGAATGAGGAATAGTGCCTCATCAGTGGGAGGAATAGGGCCTCACCCTTGGTATCAGTGGGAGGAATAATGCCTCACCCTTGGTGTCAGTGGGAGGAATAGTGTCCCATCATTGGTATCAGTGGGAGGAATAGTGCCCAAGGGCCAGATAAGGGCAAGCAAAGAACCACCGTTTGGAGGTCACCAATCTAGCACATAGCTCAGTATCATTTTCTTGGTTTCAGCTATATAGAAAGAGACATGGCACAACAAAGACTCACACAAAGGCAACATTCAATGAGTTTAATAGAATATAAAACAGCAAAATGATCCGACTTACAAACACACAGAAAGGCACTTCATAGCAGGTATGAACAATACTGTGACTATACATTCTACCGCTTCTCTTATCGGCTTGCAGAGCAGTGTCACGGTGTGTGACAGACAACCAATCAGCATGGAGTCATAGCAATCAAAAGACATAACACATTGTGCGTTCTGGCTTCCCGATATCCGTGTACTGCGGCAATAAGGAACTGTGCAAATGCGGCACAGCCAGAATGACTGTGATATTAACAGCTGCCATTTATGAGAATCTAGCACTTTCTTTAAAGAGAACCTGTCACTTTGGAGCAGAAGAAAACAGACTAAAGAAAATGGAGCAAGTAAGAAACAAATTTCTTGTTCAATGAGCATAGTATACAATAAAAGATAAAATCGGATTGGCTGCCATGGGCAATATTTTTTTTTTTGGAATTTGTTCCAGTTTCACACTGCTGCCTGCGGTTTGGCGCAAGCACACCACAGGTTTTCTGTGGTCAGCCGTTAGTTTCCCATAGACTTTACTATTACGTCCCGCGATTTTGGTGCGTTTTCTGAAAGTGCTCCAAAGATGCAGCATGCAGGACTTTTGGTGCGCTTTCAGAAAACGCACCAAAAAAAGGGGGGCATATCTAAAAGAATATGGGGAGCTACAAGTAACCCGGATGAAAGCCATGAGTACACCGGAGCTGCGGCCAAACTGCAGTACAGCAATGTGAAACAGCCCTCAACTTCCATCCTTATCTGATCTGGGCTCTTCCTTAACATATTTAAATAGAACATCATAAATCCAATAATGGATAATTAAATACATTATTTTACAACTAGCTGGCAAGGGTAGTTTCTAATCAGGCTCTACGGCCTTGCACAGTGCCATCCACCTACAGGTCCCTACAAACATTGAGGCCCATTCACACCATTGGTTACCATTGCTCAACACATACACAAGGCAAACTGCCTTATGTCCTATGGTTTTAGTTCATACTGAATGCAGTGTTGGAACGCGCTGAAAAACACTGCAAAGCAAAATATCAACATTTGTGACATAAAAGAAAATTAAAGAAGGAAAAATAAACACAGAGCATGTGCCAATGGGCATGTGTTATGTAGAGCATACTGCATCCACACTGGTGTAAATGGACCCTCAGCGTTGATCACACCTATACTTACCTGCTCTGTGGGTTTGCAGCCGCCCTGTCCAATGAAATTGGACAGAGCTGCCACAAACATCCACTTCTTGGGTCCCCTGCTGGCACTCCTGGCCCATCCTCTGTCCAGTGCCCCCATGGGGGCACTCATGCATGCTCGCTCCCGAGCCCCGCTGCTGCGTCCATTGATGCAGACAGTGGGACTTGGCCCCTGCTCCCTCATCGCTGAGTTTGATTGACAGCGCTGGGAGCCAATGGCCCCTGGTGCCCCAGCAAAACCAGTGACACCTGGATGTGAGAGGAGAGAAGAGCTGCAGACATGCACAGCACTGGATCAAATGAGGGCTCAGGTAAGTATCGGAGATGATGATGCCTAAACTTATATTTTTACCTTCTTGCAAGGAATGCATTAAAGTGGCTGTAAACTATTGTTTATTTTTCTATAAAAATAACAAACATGTTATACTTACCCCCTCTGTGCAGTGGATTTGCACAGAGTGTCCCCAATCCTCCTCTTCGCGGGTCACTCTTCTGTGCTCCTGGCCCTCCCCCCTGTTGAGTGCCCCCCTGCCCCACAGCAAGCAGCTTGCTATGGGGGCACCCAAGCCGAGTCACAGCCCCCTGTGTCCATTGAGACACAGAGCTTCGGCCTGGCCCCACCCACTCTCTCCTGATTGGCTAACTGACTGATTGACAGCAGTGGAAGCCAATGGCGCCACTGCTGTGTCTCAGCCAATCAGGAGGGAGAATCTTGGACGGGCGAGACGCTCGCGGACATCACTGGAAAGAGATGGGGCTCAGGTAAGTATTAGGGGGGCTACCACACACAGAAGGCTTTTTATTTTAATGCATAGAATGC
The DNA here is from genome assembly GCA_018402905.1 of Glandirana rugosa. NCBI lineage: Eukaryota > Metazoa > Chordata > Amphibia > Anura > Ranidae > Glandirana > Glandirana rugosa. Next base: position 2,620,355 of record BLSH010323185.1, on the reverse strand, counting down.
ATTAAGATAAAAAACCTTCTGACTTTACAATCACTTTAAAGGTAAAAAATGTTTAAGCTTTACAGCTGAAGAAAGTTTATATGCTTATAGGCTTCCCCAAGTCCCTTGCCAACACATTTCTTGGTACCCTGGGGATTAGGGGAGGGTAGATAACAGCCTGCATCTACTACGTGCCAACCACTCCTTCCCCCTATAGGCAAGAAGGGCATCAGATATGAACAAGCATTTGTAGAGTGAAACCTCAAGTTCCTCAGTGTCAGGGTCCAGCATGCCAGGGCCAGTTGGTGTCTATTTCCTATAGGATGTACTGATGGTGGGAGCAGAGTGATGACCTCCTCATTCTGTTTCTGCTACCTAAATGTCCAATCCTGGGCAGGGGCAGGTCTCAGACCAGACTCCATTGCTCTACAGTCTCCAGGGAGGACACAGGGCAAGGCTGTGGATTCTAGCACTGGCAGCACAGTATTACAAATTATTTAGCAATAAACCGTTCACATATGTATATTTCAGCTGTTTGCCAGAAGTTTAGGTTTGAAGGACGGGTGCACCTGTGGCCAAAGGCCCCTTCTTGTTCTCCATATTCCTATGTATTAGAGCTCTGACCACCACATTGGTGTTTCCTTATAGGAGATTAAGATTTCAGATGCTGCCAATAAAAATTGAAGGGGACCTGTCACTTCAACTGTCTATTCTTGCAGCTCCCCAACAACGTTTCAGATGAACACAAAAGCCAGCCTTCCCAACTATCCCACAAGCTTACCTAACCAACAGGCCGGGGAAGAGGCCAGAGTAGACAGGGATGGGGCTTAAACATTAAACAACTTTTATAACTGAACAGGATAAGGCCTTCCTTCACCTACTCTTCCCCTGATCAGTAATACGTCTACTGCAAAATGACAGGTTCACTTAGACGCGGTCTGTTCTACTATTTCCACAGTCTGTAAAATCCCAGGGCTATGGCAAGGCAAGTAAATACAGAGCCTGAAAAAGAAAAAAAAACATATATAAAGTTCCAAATAATTCATGAAACAAAAGTGTTTCACCACACATCAATAGCCATATATGTGAATATAAGCTCACAGTCCCCAAAACCAGAGATATTTAACCACTTGAGCTCCGGAAGATTTTACCCCCTTCATGACCAGGCCATTTTTTTCTGGTCGGCACTGAGCTACTTTAACCACTTGCTTCCTGGGCCAATTCTGACACTTCGCTCCTACATGTAAAAATCATCTTTTTTTGCTAAAAAATTACTCAGAACCCCCAAACATTATACAGGTGATACTCAAAAAAATTAGAATACAGTGCAAAGGTTCATTTATTTCAGTAGTGCAACTTAAAAGGTGAAACTAATATATGAGATTTGTCATAATTGTGATGATTATGGCTTACAGCTCATGAAAACCCCAAATCCACAATCTCAGAAAATTAGAATATTGTGAAAAGGTGCAATATTCTAGGCTCAAAGTGTCCCACTCTAATGAAGCCATTACACCTGCAAAGGGTTCCTGAGCCTTTAAATGGTCTCTCAGTCTGGTTCAGTAGGAATCACAATCATGGGAAAGACTGCTGACCTGACAGTTGTGCAGAAAACCATAATTGACACCCTCCATAAGGAGGGAAAGCCTCAAAAGGTAATTACAAAAGAAGTTGGATGCTCCCAAAGTGCTGTATCAAAGCACATTAATAGAAAGTTATGTGGGAGGGAAAAGTGTGGAAGGAAAAGGTGCACAAGCAGCAGAGATGACCGCAGCCTGGAGAGGATTGTCAGGAAAAGGCCATTCAAAGGTGTTGTGGACTTTCACAAGGAGTGGACTGAGGCTGGAGTCAGTGCATCAAGAGCCACCACACACAGACGGATCCTGGACATGGGCTTCAAATGTCGTATTCCTCTTGTCAAGCCGCTCCTGAACAACAAACAACGTCAGAAGCTTCTTACCTGGGCTAAAGAAAAACAGACCTGGTCTGTAACTCAGTGGTCCAAAGTCCTCTTTTCTGATGAGGGAAAATTTTGCATCTCATTTGGAAACCAAGGACCCAGAGCAGGGGCGTCGCCAGGGGGTGGCTATGGGGGCTGGAGCCCCGAGTCTCACGCCCTCAGCCCCGAGCCTCTCGAGGGGCCCTTAATGGCGGCGTCAGGTCACCCGCCCGGCGGGCGGGAGACCTGACTGAAGCCGCAGACGAGCGGCTGGCTCCACAGAGCCGCGAGCGGGTGGCTCCACAGAGCCGCGAGCGGGTGGCTCCACAGAGCCGCGAGCGGGTGGTTCCACAGAGCCGCGAGCGGGTGGTTCCACAGAGCCGCGAGCGGGTGGTTCCACAGAGCCGCGAGCGGGTGGTTCCACAGAGCCGCGAGCGGGTGGTTCTACAGAGCCGCCGAGCGGCTGCTTCCAGCCGCCGTGCGGCTGCATTGAGACCCGAGAGAGAGAGAGGGGCGGGCGAGCAGAGATGACATCATCTCTCTGCCCGCCCGCATC
>BLSH010323185.1:2566271-2588221 GCA_018402905.1 Glandirana rugosa | reverse complement strand
CGCTAGACGAAACCGACGCCGGTACCGTCGCGTCATGGAGAGACTCACGTACCTCCTTGAATTCAGTCTGAACCACCCGCCAGCGGACTACCTCCGTGGCGTCATCCGACTCAAAAATGAGGTCCCCTATTTTACGGAGACACGTTTGGTCCTGGTACGCCGCCACCTACAAGACGAGAACGACAGATCTTACAGCTATCGTCGGAAATCTGAAGTGTCTTGAGAACCGACGCTGGGACCAGCCACTGGTGCGAAGGCGTGATCCAACCCGACTAGAAGGAAAAGTCCTACCCGCGGGTAAAACCCCTGAAAAGGAAGATCAGCCCAACCTAGTGCGGAAGCGTGGTCACCGACCAGGGTCGCAGCCAAGAGTTCTGTGAAGTCTAAAGGCTGCTATCGACATTCTAGACAGCAAGAGCAGAACATCCACCGCCGCATGGTCCTGGTTTGCACAGAGGCATTTTATCCCCTGGAGTAAAAACTCAGCCTACTGCGGTGCCTCCATCAGGCGACCGCCCACCAAGTCTGACTTAAGTTCCTCCATGCACTCAGAGAGGTACTGCGCTGCCATGGCCGCAGCCAAAGCAGATCGCACTGCGGCGCCCGCGTTCAAGAACAAGGACTTCAAAAGTGCCTCTGTCCTGCTATCGGCAGGATCCCTGAAGGAAGGAGTCCCCGCCATAGGAATGATAGTCGCCTTGGTAAGGCGTGCAATAAGGGGATCCACCGCAGGAGATTCCCCATTTCTTTAGGAAATTCTCCCCAAAGGGATAGCGTTCAGTAAAACGGCCAGTCAGTGAGGAGGAACGGCGGGTTGCTGCCATTCTGTAGGAAATGGTTAAAAAATTAACTGTAAGGATAGGACTTGGGGCCTAGAAGACCCGCACACATAAGCAGATCGCGATTCGCCCGTTTGATGCAACTTGGTGCGAATGCCAGCGACAATGGTGGCGACCAGCACATTGTCCTGGTCAGCCACTGGCTCCAGGTCCTCCTCAGCTACCATGTCACCTCAGCAGACAAGTCCCCCTGGGTCTCTAAGACCCTTGGAGCCCCTCAAATTCAGAATCTTCCCCTGAGGATAAAAAAGGGGGGGGCGCTTCCAGGGGGCCCGCAGAGCGGCGTCCCCACATGGAAAGATTTCAGTGATAACATCCCGCAGCTGGGTGAGAAAAGCCCCTTGGGCAGACTGCGTGGCTGCTGATGCCCTCTCAGCAGGTTTTGCAGGGAGATCAGCCATTGTCAGGGATGGATGGATGGAGGCCCCGCACACAGCCACACACCCCCACAGGATCAGAGGACAGCACCCCACCGCCACCAGCACCCAGAGGGAGCCCAGCTATACTTGCGATTTTGCTGCCCATCAGCGCCGATCGTTCAGAAATACTGCCTGTCACCGTCCATTTTCTGAGAGGAGAAGCTGCAGCCACGTGTAGAATGCAGAGCATGCAGTGAAAATGGCCGCCAGGGAGCACTAGAGGGTGAGCACACCTCTCAGGCAACATGCAGTACCGAATATGGCCGCTCCGAGCGCTAGAGGGAAAGCCTCATAGGCTGGAAATGTCCGCGGCTACGGCAAAATCGCGGCGGTCTGCCGCAAAATGGCGGCCGAAGGACCGCATGGTGATGCTGGATGAGAAGGCCGAACGAACGGGCAGCGCTGGGGAGGGGGGTGGGGGGGCGAGGTGTGGCAGGGGGCAAGATGAGAGGCTGATCCCCACCGGTGGCTACCCCGGACAAGCTACTGGAGCAGTGGAAAAAACCGCATTTGCGGACGTCGGGCCCACTTCACTCCCCGGGTGGGGAGGAAGGCAGGGCGCTCACTTACCCGTCCGACGCCACGGCAGCCACCGAACGCAGACTTTCCACCCTCGATGGGGGGCATGCTGCCGGCCCAGAGTCGCCCTGCCGAACAAATCGGGAAGGGGACCATGTGGGGGAGCTCGCCCCGGGCCACCCGCACGGAACGGGTAAGATGCGGCAGGTCCCTGTGTTGGGGCCGGCTTCGCATCATGTTGGCCAGGTCGGGGAAAGTACAGAGCACCAGGACTCTCGATGCCCCGACCGGCTTCTTGATAGCAGATCATCTTGATTGCAGCTAAAAAAAGAAAAGAAAATAAAAAAGAAAAATGGTCACAATAGGACCGCAGTTCCCTATAGGGAAGCCAGGTCAACTCCTTGCGAACTAGGCATTGAAACTGAAGAGCTATTCTGTGAGGGGGTTTGATGTAGGGAAAGAGGACGGCCCACAAGGGAGGGGCCAGCTGATTCTTTTCCCTGCCTAGTTAACTCCTGGTAGGACGAACATAAAACCCCACAAAGTCATGAAGAGCTGCGTCTGTCAGTGAACGTAGGAGAAATCAATCCTGCAAGACAATAGCATAATATGTTAGTATGCATCGCATACTAGCATATTATGAAATACTTACCTGAGAACGAGGCCCCCGATGCCCGAGGTTGGTCAGCGCTGAGGGAGCTTACATGATGGTCCTCTTCTTTCTCCTGGGTACGCGGCTCCGACGCTGTGAGTGGCCGGAGCCGCGTGACGTCACTCCTGCACACGGGCGTGGGAGCTCTTCGTTCCGGCAGCCAGCTTTTATTTTCCGGCAGCCTCCGCCGGATCATCAGAGCGCATGCGCCGCTAATGTCAGCGGCTGAATGCAGGGTGAATATCTCCTAAACCATGTAGGTTTAGGAGATATTCATTTTACCTACAGGTAAGCCTTATTATAGGCTTACCTGTAGGTAAAAACATTACTTGGGGGTTTACTACCGCGTAAAAGAAAAAAATTTGACTTTACAATCACTTACATTTAAATTCATGATATTAATTTAAAAAGTTGAATATAATACAATTATTTACTAAATATATATATATATATTTTTTTTTTAAAAACTGTCAATTTTGGTTTTGGCCAAGTGCATCCTGAATTTTTGGTTTTCGGTACCGAAATCTTCATTTCACTAAAAAATTGTTTCTACTTTTCCTGTAGCTTGATTTAACCTCCACTTGGACATTTAGGCCTCATACACATGGAAGTTTTTTGACGCCGGCGTTTTCTGGCGTTTTTTGCAGCTCTCCATGTTAGTCAATGGCCCCATAAAAACGTCGGCGTTTTTGAGCTGTAGGTGGCGTCGGCGTTCGTGAGCAGAAAGTAGAACCCACGGCCGTAACGTTTTGCCATTTTTTTGACGCCGACAAACGCCAACTAATATTGTACTGGCGTTTTCCTGCGTTTTTTGACGCCGACGTTTTTAGGTTGAAAAATAGCAGAGGGATGATTTTTTTTTTTTTAAAACGCCTATTGACGCCGACGCTCACTAACGCCGATGCATAATGCCGAAAATGCTGAATTTTTTTCCTTGACATCGGGCCCGACGTTTTGTTTATTTTTAAAGATACGCCCGTGTGTATGAGGCCTAACAGATGATGATGGAAAATCCTGAGGAATGCAGGTTTTCATGTTATCACTCATGTGGCATTTTTAGCGCCCGTGTAAAAAAGGCCCTTAGAGTTTAATTCCACTTTCAGAGCCCACCTGCTTTAGCGTATGTTTGAAGCATTTTACATTAGGCAACCTATTAAGTGTATGTCTAAGCAAATTTGTTTTTCTATTTTTTTTTTTACTTTAGGATAGAGTAGAGAAGGATTATAAGCCTGCAGACCTGACCTGTGTATTCTGATGGCGAGAAAGTCTTCCTGCTGTCAGAATACAATAGCTCAGTGGGAGGATTTCCCCATCCACATTGAGTGTGTGGATGGGGAAATCAAAGTCAGAGGGTTGAAAAAAAAAAATAAAATAAATAATACCCATGCATGGGCTGCTTTAGATACTAGAACGGCTCATCTGTGCTTAGGAAAAAAAAAATATTGCACAGCAATAGAATATTTTACACTGTCAGTGCAGCCTGTGACCACTGGATGGCAGCAGAGATATTTGATGAATGTATACTGAGCATCTTAGTCCATGCCAGGGGGGCTCATTACCAAGTCAGTCAGACGACTGCGCTCCAGGTTTATGTCCAGTTTGGTGTCGGCCCGGATCTGGTTGGTTTCATTCTATAAAAAGCAGAACAAAAATATAGATCATCAAAATTTTCCATAACATCAGAGTTTTAAAGCTGAACAAAAAAAAAAAAATACCCTTGCAAGTGGGACTCTTCATATTGCAAGGGTAAAATTTCTCGTTAAGTCTGGGGGGGGGGGGGGTATAGGCAAAGGCTGTACTAATTACATTTTACCTTGCTTCCCTGGCTGCCAGTGCTTTTTTTCTCCAACGCTCTGGGTTGTGGGCAGGCCCTCGCTATCTACAAGGGCTATTGGTACTTGATGCCAAAGTGTGCGTTAAAGAGGCTTAGGGGCACTCGTCACACAGATATTCCAAAAAGAGAAGTATTACAGCTCATTTGTTAACCCTCTAGCCCACGTGTCTCAAACACAAGGCCCGTGGGCCGTATCAAGCCCGCCAGGTCATTTCATGTGGCCCTCGCACCTCCCTCATCTCCGCCCCTGCCATGTCTCAGCAATCGGCATTAGAGAGGAGGACAGAACTCCTCTTAGAGGTCCTGTGCTTCCCCATGCAGCCGCAGAGAGGCTCGTCTATGCCCCCTCCCCCATCTCAGTTGTTGGCAGCACAGAGGACTGAACACCTCCTACAGATCCTGCACTGCACTGGACTGGACGTTTCACCGGCAGTGAGACATTTCCCGATGCAGGGCTTCCAATGTCTCATTGCCTGTGATTAGCGCAGCTTAGTGTCAGCTTCCTGGCGGGCTTGGGCATGTGTGGTTGCGAACACGCCCAAGCTCATCCTTAATGCTGGCGTGGCATGCGATGAAACTTGAAATTTTGACACCTCTGCGCTAATGAGCATTTAAGGGGGAGGGCCCATTGCAAGGGTATTTTTTTTTCTTGTGCCCAGAGCTGGGCTTTAATGAAGACAATAAAGTAGTATGGGCACAATCGTAGATCCGTGCCAGAGACAGTTTTTTTTCCAGTTTGGGCATACACCTAAACCCTCAAAATGCGATTTTACAAGCGCAGAGGCCCCGCAGAATAAGGCCCCTTCACACAGGCGTTCCATCGGTCTGTTTTACATCCTTCTAACGAGGGATAAAAATGGACAGCAATTCATTCCTATGGACAAAAAGATGTAAATGGATGACCATCCATCCGCATCCATTCAGTTCCATTTTTTAAATGGAAACGCCAACGTCCAGATCCGTCAAAGCAGAACATCTGTTTACATCTCTTTCATTTATGTCCGCTTTTTGCGCCAATTCGCACCACAGCAGGGTAGATTGGATGTAAATCATCATTTTTAAAGAGCACCTGTCATCCCTGTCTTGCAGAGGCTCCTCCTCTGACCCACTGTTGACTCATAGACAGTCCCATTAACTTTAATGGGACGGCTGGTGATGCAGCAGTGACACAACAAGGTGAGGGACGTGGCGGCAGCAGGTGAATGGATGCCCGCTAACAGGCACTGCCGTGATGGATATGAAATGACAGGTGCTTTTTAAATGTAAGGACTTATTCTTGCTGGTAGTTAGAATCTTTAATATTTGCAAACAAAATGAAGGTTTCCTATTTAGAATAATAAGCTGTCAGGTTAGTAATACAGCAATATCAGAAACCAATTCAATCATACAGTTTGTAGTGTACATAGATTTGCAAAACAATGGGATAAAGGAATATTCCTGAACTTTGTTTTATCTCAAGGTTACTGTGAAATTGTGTGAATGCATCAATGCAGTGCATGTTATCTCAGCTTGCAGAGCTTGGATTCATTGAATGAGTTTACCAAAAATGTAAATATTGCAGAATATACAGCCTCATGCTACATAACTAATCTCCATTTCATGCTGAATAAACTAACTTATTAAAGTGGTAGTAAACCCTCCTATCATTTTCAGCCAAGGAAGCTGCCATCGTGTCCTCTGTTTAATCAACAACTGCCATGATGCTGCACATGTGATCAGCTATGACACCAGCCATTGGATGGTTTGACAGTTTGGTTTAGAGCACAACCAATGGGAGTGTTACATTTCCGGCACGTGCCGGAAATGGAACTGGTTTTTAAACTGTTAAATGGTGGGTTTACTACCACTTTAATGTATCTTAAACAGAAAATTACCATTAGATAGATTTTTAAAAAAATCGATTTTTATCCACCTTGCACCACATGCAGTGACATACATGCATGGTAAAACGGCTGTCACCACAGGGACACACAGGAAACTATTGTTTCCTATGTGTCCCATTCACACTGCGACGCAGTCTAATGCTGCCATAAAATGCACCAGCCCAAATCACACTGCAATGTCAGGCAGCGCAGCACATTACCCGACATTGCAGCGAATGAAATGTACGTTTTGTACACTTGAAATAAAGCTTCTAAAAAACAGGAAAAAGAAAAAAAAAATCAGGTGCCACACTGCTCCCTAGGGCAGCCGGCAATGCAGAGCGGCCAGAACAGTGAATCGCTCCTGCCGATGTGCAGTGCGGTGTGAACTGAATCTAAAAAGCTGTTTCTCCCGACAGGAGAAAATCAGAGTTAAAATATCACCCAGGCTGCATTTTTTTCAAACCATTTTAGCAGCGTTTGGGCATTTATTTCATTGGTCAGAATTTTAATTTATTCTGGCTATTGAATTGAATTAATGCTGATGTGCTAAATGCGCCTAGAGTTTAAGTGCGTTTAGATGCATTTAGCAGCGTCAAGCGTTTTGTTTTTCTGCCAAAACTCTGCTGCCCCTGGATGCACTGGCTGCGGTTTTTTTTTTTCCTGCCACTAAACGGTGTTAAAACCCTATGTGTGCATGGATGCATAGGCCAACATGAAGGGGCAGGGAAGAAAAAATGCCTGACGCCCCTAGGAGCAGCTGCAAACATGCCCAGTGTGCAGGACGCCTTAAATAGAAGAAGTTGCAAATTTTAATGTTACACAATTTTTGTGCCAATGCTTATTAACCGCATGCCGACCACATAACAGATATACGGTAGCAACGTGGCTGGGCTGCGCCAAATCACGTACTTAGTACGTGATCTGACCTTTCCAGGTAGGAGGCGTGCGTTCACCGCCAGCGACCCAGCCGTGCTGTGATTAAACGCAGTAGAGGTCAATCACCGGGTGTCAGCCAATGGATTACCGCTGGCACCTGGCGATCATCATGAATTTACAGAGGACAGAGCCCTGCCTATGTAAACAAGGCAGAGCCCTGTCCTGTCAGCGGGGAAGTAATAAGATTTTCTTTCCCTGCAAAGCAGGTAATAAAATCCATCCCTTCCCCTAGTAAAAGCACCTCCCACAGCGCACCAAAACACTGGCTAGGCACACAGTTAACCCTTTGATTGCCCCTGATGTTTAACCCCTTCCCAGCCAGTGTCATTAGTACAGTGGTAGTGCATATTTTTAGCACTGATCACTGTACTAGTATAACTGGTTCCCAAAAAGCGTTAAAAGTGTCAGTTAGCGTCTGACTGTCTGCCGCAATATCACAGTCCCACTATAAGTTGCTGATCGCCGCCGTTACCAGAAAAAAATGATATAACCAATCAATATATGCTAGTTAGGGCAACGGCAGGAAAAAGGGTACGTTTTCTATGCTGCAATTCAGGAACCATTACAGGTCTTGCCCCTCCCCAGGCAGTGACTGGACAGTGAAAAGGGAAGCAGAATACCGGTGAGCTCATCTCCTGGTCACTCTGCTCCCTCCTTCTATTAGCATGTCCTTAGCACATGAGCACTGCAGCAAGAACGCCTTTCAGTACTTAATATTTGCATTTAAAAGCATACATGTAGTGCTCTTTTAATGAATACAAAGCTGCAAATATTGTCCTATCTGCCTGGAGTTCAGCTTTATATTGAACTTTAGTTGAGAGCGATGCATAGCCAGCGTTTAGGATCCAAAATGTAACTCACAGGCACACCGGGGTCAATTAGAAGACTCAAATACGTATTGCAGATGGTGCTGCAAGCAAATGACATCTCCTGGACACTAGAACTAGGGCGGGAGATCAAGAGGTGGACCCCTCAACGTAGCATAGGACACCATATAAATCATGCCACCTGCATGCTTTTCTGATTCACTGAACTACTTACCGACAGCTGCTGCTTGACATGCTCCAGTTCAATCTTCATTTTCTACAAAGTAACAGAAAAGAAAGTGTTAAAATAAGACCTGGAAAGGGGCTTTAATTATCTGTAGTCAGCCATTCTCAACCAGCGTTCCCTATGGCTCCTCCAGAGGTTGTTAGGGCTTCCATGAGCAACCAGCAATTTCTGCCCATCAGTCATTCACCCACTGACACCAATGATCATTTTAGCTATCTGTAAGCGAAGCATTCTTGCCAATGATCACAGTGTAATGTGCATTCTTCCCAGTATCCATCGCTCTAATGTACAGTGAGATGCATATATTAATAATTAGCAGGGGTTCCCCGAGTCTGGAAAGTTATTTCAAGGGTTCCTCCATGTTAAAAAAAAGTTGAGAAAGGCTGCTCCAGAGACTTCTAGGGGTTCCTTGAGCTGTAGTTGATTGACCTCCCATTTGATGGTCCTGCAGAGTTTCGGAACCTACGCTACTTGGCAGAGTCAGTGGCATGACACCAATGATCCATTTAGCTAACCGTAAGCGTGGCTTTCTGATTACCAATGTAAGGAGCATTCTTCCCACTGATCACCAATGTAAGGAGCATTCTTCCCACTGATCACCAATGTAAGGAGCATTCTTCACATTGATCATCAATGTAAGGGACATTTTTCCCACTGATCACCAATAAATTGGTTATTGCAGGGATTTCCCAAAACTTTAAAATTATCTCAAGTGTTCCTCAGGGCTAAAAAAGGTTGAGAATGGCTGGTCTAGGCACTAAAGGCATCACAACACACAGCAAACCTTCTATAAAGCAGAAACAGTTTTTGAAGAAAACTCCCAGTCCGCATCTCCTGTATCACGTCGCCAGTCTCTGACCATCTCCTGTATCATGTCCACAGTCTCTGACCATCTCCTGTATCATGTCCACAGTCTCTGACCATCTCCTGTATCATGTCCACAGTCTCTGACCATCTCCTGTATCATGTCCCCAGTCTCTGATCATCTCCTGTATCATGTCCACAGTCTCTGACCATCTCCTGTATCATGTCCACAGTCTTTGACCATCTCCTGCATCAAGTCCACAGTCTCTGACCATCTCTTGCATCATGTCCACAGTCTCTGACCATCTCCTGCAGCAAGTCCACAGTCTCCGACCGTCTCCTGTATCATGCCCGTAGTCTCTGATCATATCTTGTATCAATGCTGCAATATTTGACAATCTCATGTATCATGTCCATAGTTTCTGACCATTTCTTGTATTATATTTGCAATCTCTCACCATCTCTTGTATCATGTCTGCAGTCTCTGACCACCTCCAGTATCATGTCTGCAGTCTCTGACCACCTCCAGTATCATGTCTGCAGTCTCTGGCCATCTCCTATCATGTCTCCAGTCTCTGACCATCTCTTGTATCATGTCTGCAGTCTCTGACCACCTCCAGTATCATGTCTGCAGTCTCTGACCACCTCCAGTATCATGTCTGCAGTCTCTGGCCATCTCCTATCATGTCTCCAGTCTCTGACCATCTCTTGCATCATGTCTGCAGTCTCTGAGCATTTCTTGTATAATGTCTGCAGTCTCTGACCATCTCTTGTATCATGGCTGCAGTCTCTGACCATCTCTTGTATTATGTCTGCAGTCTCTGACCATCTCTTGTATTATGTCTGCAGTCTCTGACCATCTCTTGTATCATCCCCATAGTCTTTGATTATATTCTGTTGTGTGTCTACCGTCCCTGATGATGAATACACATGCTTAGCGTACATTCCCAGCATGCTTCAGTGGCGGTGTAAAGTCATTCCAGTGGGCATGCCGAAGCAAAGATGAAATGCAAAGATGTCAACACCGGCAAGGAAACTCACAGACATCGCATCACTGGAAGCCTGGTGAGTATTGCAGAGTTTAGTTCCAATTTAACAACCAAAACACATGGAAGCCTTTGGAAGTATTGGGCAGAAAGTTGGAGATTTTGTGCTGTGTCTGATGTACCCTGTGAAGGTAGGCTATCACCTTTGAAAAATAAACATTAGTAAAAAACCAAATGATATTCACTTCTGGACTTACCTGCAGCTTCCTGAAGCTAACAGTGTGCAGTGAAATCAGAGTAAGCATTCTCAGTATAGAAGAGGAGCCGGTACAAGACTGGAGGGAAGGCTAGAGGTCAGCTTTAAAATTATAGATTTACGAGGGCCCAAAAATTAGAATTAAAATTATTATATGAATTAAACTAAAACAGTTTGAAGCCAAGGTCACCAGTAACAGCCCAGAGTTCACCAGGACCTAAATCCACTTAAGATGTGACTGTGGGACAACTGACCGGCTTTGCCGACACAAATATCTGTGAGAGCTTTGAAAACCATTAGAGGAGGCTGGAGACCAGCTTTCAGAAGGGGATGGAAGGAGGAGGATACATATTTCCTTAACTTCATTATTTGAACAAAGGAAAGTTTGAACAATTGGCTGGCAGTGTGGGCTGTGCCCTGCTTCGCCTTGAACTGTGCTGGGCCCTCTGTGTCTTTTAGACTGGTGGGCGATCCCATCCTGCATGTCATTTCTTTCCCCCTGCGGCAGCACTCCTATGTCTTTTTGTATCTCTACTTATGTAAGTTAACATACTAGAGTTTTGTATTGTTCATACGGATATTAATGTAGGCATCGCTCAATTTTTGTTAAACCACATACTATTTAAGTGTTGATTATTTTCAGTTCCACACCTCCTGCATCGTTCCGAATCCCCTGAAGAAGCCATAGGGGTGAAATGCGTTGGGTTGGTTACGGCTATGAACAATAAACCCCCCCCCCCTCCCCCCTTTCCTGCATTGAACTGACTGGTTTCCAACTCACCACAGGACTAGGGGGAGTAGCATACTGCAGGGGTGTATATGCCACTATGTGTATGTGGACACAATATGTTCTCTTATGGACTATAATTGCAAGATGGTTTTAAATTGTCTTAAATAAAGTATAATATTTTTTTATCCATCTTGCTTGATCATTTTTTGAGTGGGTTACCGGTACCTATAAAATCCCATCTGTCTTTTCATTTTTTGGTTGTGAAAGTTTGAACAATCACCTCATTTTCTGCCCGGAGGGTGGCAAATTCGCTTTTCTCCAGAATCACCATGTCTTTTCGTATAGAGTCCAAGTGTGCCATGACCTGCTGGATGGTAATTTCCTGTAAAAGATGAGGACAATATTTATCATTGTTCAAATAAAAAAAAAAAAAAAAAAAATGGAACACCAACCAAAATGTATTTATTTATTTTTTAACCCCTTGACGCTGCTACACATATATACAGACTGGGCTTTTTTCCTTGGGTCCGAATATATACGCATCTGTCTTTGTGCTGAGACAGCGCCGCACAGCGCGCTCCTAGCACAGGGACCAAGGTCTCAGCAGCAGCCCCGGGTCCCATACTAATGATTGGGACCCGGATCTCCCCGTTCCGGGTCACCTGACCGCTGTGATAGCCTCTGATTGGCTATCTCAGTGATCAGTCACTGTGAAGCCCACCCCTGCGTTTCTCTCTCTGTCAGTGGAGGGAAGGGGTACATTGCATCTCTCTCTTTCCTTGCAGAGAGAAAAGAAGTGTTTAAAAATAAAAATAATAATAAAAATGCTAGATACAGGTTTGATCTAGGTCAGTGTCAGGGTTAGTGTTTGGGTCATGGTCAGTATATTTTGGGTAGGATTTTTTTTTAAAAGCATTTCTTAAATTTGTATTAGTGTGTTTTAGGTAGGATAAAAAACAAAGTATGCACTATTGTTTCTTGTACGGGTACATACAATAACTAATACTTTTAAGGTGAATACCGCGCTAGGTGAAAAAATGATGAGTGAGCTGCCGCACAACGACCAAACCTGACGCAAATACCTTATATCATACAAAAGTGTGGCGCTCTACTGGGTTATACGCCACCTATAGGTGAATGGACACTCGGCCAGTGCCCATTCACCTATAGGTGGCGTATAACCCAGCACCGGAGTGCACCCTTTTATGACGCCCTTATGATGACCCCTTTGTGGCGCTGTGGGATTCTCAAGGGATACCAGGCTGTGCGATGATCTCCTACCATAAGAAGTGGTCTCTGGTTCCATAGATATATTCAGGCTTGAATATATATTTTCTGGTAAGCCTTTTATCTAGATGTTAACGGATTGCACCGTGTTTGGCACACTTGTCTACTTCACTGAATCACCAATCACTTGTCAATGCTGCCGATTAACTTTTTGCAATTTTTGCACACTCATCTGGTCTGAGTATTATTCATGGACTTGCACTTTTTTGTATTTTTACACATTTGCATTTTTAAAGGACTATATATGTAATAAGTTATAGATGAACTCTTATCCACCACAATTTCTCCCTTGAATGTTTTATTAGATCATTTATTATATGTAGTACATTATAACTGCATTCTGCGTTTATTCTGCACCCCTTAGCACTTTACCTAGTTTTTTTCAAGTTTGCACATATTCTCTAGTTTCCAGTAGAGCGCCACACTTTTGTATGATATAACATTCAATAACTAACATACACATATGTGTTATCACTGCAAATGTCCAGAGCAGGAGAATTTATTTTGGGTTGTTCTTTGGTAGTAACAAGAAATACAGTGTCTTGAAAAAGTATTCATACCCCTTGAAATTTTCCACATTTTGTCATGTTACAACCAAAAACCTAAATGTATTATATTGGGATTTTATCCGATAAACCAAGACAAAGTGGCACAGAATTGTGAAGTGGAAGGAAAATGATAAATGGTTTTTCAACATTCTTTACAAGTCTTTTTGGGGATCTCTCTACCAGCTTTGCCCATCTAGAGAGGACATTTTTGCCCATTCTTCTTTGCAAAATACCCCAAGCTCTGTCAGATTGGATGGAGGGCGCTGTGAACAGCAATTTTCAAGTCTTGCAACAGATTCTCAGTTGAATTTAGCTCTGGACATCGACTGGGCCATTCCAACACATGAATATGCTTTGATCTAAACCATTCCATTGTAGCTCTGGCTGTATGTTTAGGGTCGTTGTCCTGCTGGAAGGTGAACCTCTGCCCCAGTCTCAAGTCTTTTGCAGACTCTAACAGGTTTTCTTCTAAGATTGCCCTGTATTTGGCTCCATCCATCTTCCCATCAACTCTGACCAGCTTCCCTGTCCCTGCTGAAGAAAAGCATCCCCACAACATGATGCTGCCACCACCATGATTCACAGTGGGGGTGGTGTGTTCAGGGTGATGTGCAGTGTTAGTTTTCCACCACACATAGCGTTTTGCTTTTAGGTCAAAAAGTTTAATTTTAGTCTCATCTGACCAGAGCACCTTCTTCCACATGTTTGCTGTGTCCCCCACATGGCTTCTCACAAACTGCAAACAGCTTTCCTTCAACAATGGCTTTCTTCTTGCCACTCTTCCATAAAGGGCAGATTTGTGGAGTGCACGACTAATAGTTGTCCTGTGGACAGATTCTCCCTCCTGAGCTGTGGATCTCTGCAGCTCCTCCAGAGTTACCATGGGCCTCTTGGCTGCTTCTCAGATGAATGCTCTCCTTGTCCGGCCGGTCAGTTTAGGTGGACAGCCATGTCTTGGTAGGTTTGCAGTTGTGCCATACTCTTTCCATTTTCGGATGATGGATTGAACAGAGCTCCGTGAGATGTTCAAAGCTTGGGATATTTTTTTATAACCTAACACTGCTTTAAACTTCTACACAACTTTATCCCTGACCTGTCTGGTGTGTTCCTTGGCCCTCATGATGCTGTTCAAATACTGTAGCTGCTGACTGTTAATATAAAGACACTTACCTGTCCAGGGATCCTGCAATGTCTGCAACCAAAACCGATCCGTTCATCGGCTCCAGGTGCAAGCGCCGGCATCCTTACAAAGCGATCATTCCCGGAAGTGGGAACCTGGTTTTGACAGGTATCCGCTCCCCACCATCGAAAGGTGCCAAATGTGGAAGTGGGGGGGGGGGGGCAGGCGGAGCTTCCCCTTTTTGAGTGGAGCTTCACTTTAAGTCTTGTGAGTCAAATGATTAACACCTATGCAGACTACCTGACACCAGGGAAGGAATAATGTAACTAGATCAGACAACTTTCACAACTCCTACCCAGTTCTTGGACAACCAGCTTCTGCCTTGACATGTTACATGTGACCGGATTAAGGTGTTGTTCTACTGGTGTGGATATAAATGTTAGCGTATCTTCCTTACACTGAACAAGGGGCTTGGAGAAGCTGTGAAACGTCTTCAACATTACAGAACAAGTCCAGCTGCATGTGACTACTATTAGTTAAAGCATGTAGGAATTGATCATCTTTTCTCACCTTTAACCACTCTCACAATTTGGAAATGGCTATGCAACCATTTCATTCTACAATGGTACCCCATGGGACTTATCATCTTTGACACATCGCTCTTCCCACATATGCAAATTAAGAAGACATAAGGACTTTTTAGGCACGTACACCATTAAAAAAAAACAAAAAAAAAAATTAAATGGTTTGATTTTTGTATAAATATAATAAAATGTATCTTCTTTAATGGTATCTACGTGTATGTGCCCAAAAAGTCCAATTTCTTCTCCTTAATTTTCATACAGTACTTGATAATCCGGGACGTGGCACATTTTACTTTTCTGGTGTCCACAGAGCCTCAGCGAGTGGATTTATTCCCCCCCTATACTTAATCAACATTGCTCTTCCCAGACCTACCCAGGACCAGGGAGGTCACTCTATTTATCTTATTCTTCTATCACTATTTGTCAGCTCCTATAACGTCCCTCAATGTCTTCTAACTCTTTCTCAATTCATCGTTGTACAAAGTCACCTTTAAATTCCTGATTTTATTCATGCTAAACTTAGCTATTTGCATCTCTTTATATAATCTGGAATAATTGACCTAGTATTTACCTTGATTTATAATGCATACGAAAAAAAAAAAAAACCTATTATGCCCTAGGAGGATTGAATGACACAGTGCCACACATGACAGGCTTGCGCCGCTGTAAAATAACGCTGAAAATTATTAAAATATTTTGATGATTATGCATGTGAATTAATGCACCGGTGGTTCAGCAATAAAAACAGAGATTGCATAATTTAAGGCCATCATATGGAAAAATTATTCAAGATGCTTATTCAATGAAGAGCAGGTACTAGGAGATGCCCTTAGTTTCTTGCTCCGGGAGCTCAGTATGTAAATGTCTCCTCTCCCTGCAACGCTGTGAAAGCTGTGGCGGTGCTCAGGGTCAACTTTTAGCTTTTTGTATCTCAGGTTTATTTAAGCAGAGGAGGCCATGGATAGAATACAGCCCTGAGCTCCAAAGCATACGATAAAAAGTCAACCTGTGCTTTACCCATGAGCAAATGAACCAAAACAATGGGACTTTAACCACTTCAGCCCCGGAAGGATTTCCCAGGTTAGGACCAGAGCACTTTTTGCGATTATGCACTGCGTCGCTTTAACTGACAATTGCGTGGTCCTGCGACGTTGTACCCAAACGAAATTTGCGTCTTTTTTTTCCCCACAAATAGAGCTTTCTTTTGGTGGCATTTGGTCACCTCTGCGTCATTTCTGATCACCGCTGTAAACAAAAAAAGAGCGACAATTTTGCAAAAAACAATAAATGTCTTACTTTTGGCTAAAATACAAGTCCAAAAAAAAAAACAAATAAAAAAAACAAAACAAATGTATTCATCGGTTTTGGGCGATTTATATTTTTCTTCACATTTTTGTTAAAAAAAAATAAAAAATCGCAATCGTCATTTATCGATTGGTTTGCGCAAAAGTTGCCATGTTTACAAACCATGAGAATTAATTTCTGGCGTTTTTTTCCTTTTTTTTTTACTGGTAATGGCAGCGATCTGCGATTTATATCAGGACTTTGATATTGGGGCGGACATGTCGGACATTTTTGAAATTTTTTTTGGGACCAATGAAATTTATACAGCGATCAGAAATTTAAATATCCACTGATTACTGTATAAATGTCATTGGCAGTGAAGGGGTTAACCTGCAGGAAGCACGGAAGGGGTTAACTGTGTTCCCTAGGCGTGTTCTAACTGTGAGGGGGCTGGGCTGTCAGGGGCATAAGAGATCTAACTGATCTCAGTGACAGGGATCAGTAGATCTCTTACATGGCCACTGACAGAGCGGTGAACGCCGCGGTTCCCTGTTCTTTCCCTCTGGCAGCTCATCGCGGCTCGCTGGCAGACATTGGGTCTGCCCGAGCCACGGGAACACTCCTCCAAAGTTCGTAGGGCACGAGAGCGCGCCACCGACGGGGAGCTCCCACCCACTAGCTGAGCACATACGGATGTCCGCTTATATACGGCGACTCGCGGAATACAACCCCAGTGAGAATGAAGTCTTAGGCAAGATGGACAAAGACTTATATGTCAAGGAAGGAGTACTCTGGGTATACAGATGTATTTCTGGCCAGTATGTCTTCCTATATAGACATGTAGAGCTATAGGGATAAGAAGAATGCTCAGCCGGGGGGGGGGGGGAGGAGGTTTCATGCAGCTCAGACAAATTTGGTCCGTCTTTGAGAACCAGTGGACACGTATGGAGCTGGCATTTCCCCCAGGCAGCCTGGGTCCACGAGCAAAAGGTTCCCTTGACTGCAGCTCACCCCAACCCTGCCACTCTGTTTAGCCACCAAGAGCAAAGGGACAACCCCTACCGCTGCCTTGCCTGCCATATTACACTGCTGGTGTTTGATGACTGGGCCAGCGCTGTCACATATGGGTGCGGAGAAAGTCCTCAACTTGGTGTAAGGTCCAACTAGACTGCTCCCTCACCTCCCTCTCAGTAGCTAAAGGTGGCAAAAGGTAAGTATGTGGAGTTGGGGATAGAAGTTAAAATGATATTAAAGCTGCATGTCATACTTATCTGCTCTGTGTAATGGTTTTGCACAGAGCAGCTTGGATCCTCCTCTTCTGGGGTCCCCTGCCAGCGCTCCTCCTTCCTGCCGAGTGCCCCCAGAGCAGGTAGGTTGCTATGGGGGCACCTACGCCAATGTGATCTCTATTGTGCTCTCCTGCCAGGGAGCCTCCCTAATCAGAACACGTTTACTGCTCTCAGCTATAGCTGCCAGCAGTAATCACATAGAAAAAAAAAATCTGACAGGCTGTATAACCATACAATCCCATATACAATCCTTCACCCACAGTTGACCCCCCCCCCCAAAACAAAATGACATTCCAATTGTGGCATGTCAGGGGGTCACCTTCCCTTAAAGCAGAAGTTCCACTTTAGGGTGGAACTCCGCTTTAAGAAAATAATCCAGGCCTTTTTTAAAGCAATCTACTGTGCTGGCCAGAACCACCTCTGGAGGGAGCACATTCCACATTTTCACAGCCCTTACTGTGAAGAAACCTTTCCGTATTTGGAGATGAAATCTTTTTTCCTTTAGACATAAAGAGTACCCCCTTGTCCTTTGTGATGACCTTAAAGTGAATAACTCAACACCAAGTTCACTATATGGATCACTTATATATTTGTACATGTTGATCATATCCCCCCTTAATCTCCTCTTCTCAAGAGAGAATAAATCTTTCCGGGAGCAGTGGCTATGAATCAGAAAATGCTCCATACATGGTTCCCACTGCTTGGCTAATATGCCACACTAACCCCCCCCCCCCCCCCACGGGGCACCAGCCAATCTGTGTGCACCACAGTCCACCAGGGTGGCCGAGCAGTGTCCAGCCCACACAGCATGCCACACACACATCAAAAACCTCAACCCCAACAACCTCAAGGGCTGATTCCCCACACCCCGTGAGCCTCAAAAGGACATGCATCCCCCAACACCACTCAATGAGAAAGCCTTCCCACCCAGCAGCACCGCAATTGAATGAGACAGCCGCCCGACCCCCAAACAAAACAAAAGCCACAAATCACCCACAACTGCCCACCCAATAGGACCGGCAGGCTGCATTCTCAGTGATGTCACTGCACTCCGATGAATGGATAGGCTGCATTCCCAGTGATGTCACTGGTCTGTAGTGAATGGATAAGCTACATTCCCAGTGATGTCACTGGTCTCTAGTGAATAGATAGGCTGCATTCTCAGTGATGTCACTGGTCTCTAGTGAATGGATAGGCTGCATTCTCAGTGATGTCACTGGTCTCTAGTGAAGGGATAGGCTGCAATCTCAGTGATGTCACTGGTCTCTAGTGAATAGATAGGCTGCATTCTCAGTGATGTCACTGGTCTCTAGTGAATGGATAGGCTGCATTCTCAGTGATGTCACTGGTCTGTAGTGAATGGATAGGCTGCATTCTCAGTAATGTCACTGGTCTCTAGTGAAGGGATAGGCTGCATTCTCAGTGATGTCACTGGTCTCTAGTGAGTGGATAGGCTGTATCCCCAGTGAAGTCACTGCTCTCTGGCAAATGGATAGGCTGCATTCTCAGTGATGTCACTGGTCTGTAGTAAATGGATAGGCTGCATTCTCAGTGACATCCTTGACTCATAATAAGGTACTTTAGTACATAATCAGAGAAACTGCTGTGACATGGAACTTTTTAGAAATAATCTTTTGTTTGCAGCCCATAATATACATTCAGTCCTAGGTGGCCAATTTCCTCTCTTCCACTGAACAGTAAATTTTTCACTACATGATGGATGTCTGACAGGCGCACAACGGAAATGACAGATTCCATTACTTGCTGAAAATAAATATCTGAATATGGGAGGATTAATCGCTCCATGCTGCATTTCTTGATACCTAATAAAAAAGAACCTAGTAACATAAATTTGATACGGGAGACATTCAGTTAGTCATTGTATGACATCATTTGATATAGCTGTATGCTGAGCATTGTCATCAAATATTCAGGGAAACTCGAGTCTTTCCACACAGCAACATTCCATCCGCTTTACATAAATATTCTTTACAAGGGCGATATAAGGACGTTCACCCTGGAAAACGTCAAGTGACGCTTTCGATGAGTTTTCCTTCTGCGCTGGTAATGAGCGAGAAAGACATAAAAAATTGTGAAAACAGAAATATTCCACTTAGCGCTATCTAGAGGGAGCATAAAATAAACCTTAGATTATTCACAGGGAACACAAAAACATAAAGCCCAACTGGGGGCACAAAATCCACTCTGATTACCCCTTCCCTACACTGAAGCTCCCCAACTCATAAAAAAAAAAAAATCTGTATACAAAGCTTTTATACAGGGGGCTTTGGTCTAGTTGTGTGACATCACAGGTCCTCTTCATCCTCCATAGGTGGAAAAATGGATGGGGCAAAATACCGTCAAATTCTTGAGGAAAATCTGTTGCCCTCTGCCAGAAAGTTGTCAATGGGAAGAAGGTTTACCTTCCAACATGACAATGACCCAAAGCACACAGCAAAAATGACCACACAGCAGTTGAAGGAGAATAAGGTGAATGTCCTTGCATGGCCTAGTCAGAGCCCAGACTTAAACTCCATTGAAAATCTGTGGAGGACTTGAAGACTGCAGTCCACAAACGGTCACCATCAAATATAACTGAACTTGAGCCGTTCTGCAAAGAAGAGTGGGCAAATATCGCAAAGTCTAGATGTGCAAAGTTAGTAGAGAAAAATCCCAACAGACTAAAGGCTGTAATTAAAGAAAAAAGGCAGTTCAACAAAATACGGACCTAAGGGGGGATCCTTTTTCCAACTCAGATTTTGTTTTGTTTTTCCTGACATGTTATATTATATATATTTGATAAAACACAGTGAGCAAACACCTGCAGATGACATGGCTCCCCAAATCATCACGGACTGTGGAAAATGTTGCATTTTGTTTGGAAATCAAGGTCCCAGAGTCTGGAGGAAGAGTGGAGTGGCACAGAATCCAAATTGCATGAGGTCCAGTGTGAAGTTTCCATGGTCAGTAATGATTTGGGGAGCGATGTCATCTGCTGGTGTTGGTCCACTGTGTTTAGTCCAAAGTCAGAGCAACCCTCTACCAGGAAATTCTAGAGCACTTCATGCTTCCCTCTGCTGACCAGCTTTATGGAGATGCTGATTTAATTTTCCAGCAGGACTTGGCACTGCCCACTAGGGTTGCCACATCATCCCTTTAATCCATGACACATATGAATCACACAGGTTCTGAGGCTAATTTAATGCAGATGAGGCATCAAGTGAGTTTAATTACCACCTTAATCAGCCACAGAACCTGTGTAATTAATATGTGTCCTGGATTAAAGGGATGATGTGGCAACCCTACTGCCCACACTGCCAAATGTGCCAATACCTGGTCACATGATCATGGTATCAATGTGCTTGATTGGCCAGCAAACTCGCCTGACCTAAACCTGTAGAGGATTTGTGGGGTATTGTCAAGAAGAAGAAGAGAGACACCACCAGACCCAACAATGCAGACGATCTGAAGGTCGCTACCAAAGCAACCTGGGCTTCCACAACCCCTCAGCAGTGCCACAGGCTGATCGCCTCCATGCCATGCCGCATTGATGCAGTAATTCCTGCAAAAGGAGCCCCGACCAAATATTGAGTGCATAGAGTACTGTACATGGGCAGACTTTTCACTAAGCCAACATTTTTGTATTAAAAATCTTTTTCTTTTTTTATTGCTGTAAGCCATAATCATCAATATTAAAGAAAGTTGTGTGACGCATCTATATAATATGCATGAGTGTCACTTTTTGAATTGAATTACTGAAATAAAATAACTTTGATGATATTCTAAGGATGGGCTCGGGCGTGTTCGCAACCGCACATGCCCGAGCCCGCCAGGAAGCTGGCACTTCGCTGCGCTAATCACAGGCAGTGAGATATCGGCAGCCATGGATCAGGAAATGTCTCACTGCCTGTGATTAGCGCAGCGTAGTGTCAGCTTCCTGGCGGGCTCGGGCATGTGCGGTTGCGAACATGCCCGAGCCCATCCTTATTGTAAATACACAGTTGACCCCAATGGTATAAAGGAATGGTTCTGCCCATTTGTTATCCCTACCTATAGAATATGCCTCTTTTTTAGGATTAGTGACTCAGGTGATGACATTTATATGGGGTTGTACTATTAGCATATGAGAAAAGTACTTCAGTTGCCGCCCCTTGCAGAGCTAGGGTCCTTGGTGTGAAACCTACTCAGAACTCCATCTGCATGGAGTTTGCATGTTCTCCCTGTGCTTGTGTGGGTTTCCTCCGGGTACTTCAGTTTCCCCCCACCTTCCAAAAGACATGCTGGGAGGTTAATTGGCTCCTGTCTAAATCAGCCCTAGTATGCGTATGAATGTAAGTTAGGAACCTTAGATTGTAAGCTCCTTGAGGGTAGGGACTGATGTGAATGTAAAGCTCTGTGTAAATTGTTGGTGTTATATAAATACCTAGAATAAACAAATGACTGTGTAATGTGGAGCATTGCCTTATTTATACAAAACATTACAGATCGCTTACCTGCTGAGCCCGTGTCACCATATCTCTGTACACAGTGTCCAGACTAGCATTTGTCAGGGAAGCCAGTGCAGACACAATCGTTTCTGCTTGAGTTTTGTCAAACCCTAGAAAAAATAAATAAATAAAACAATCAAATCCATTGATCACCAAGAGTCACTAAGGTTAATGTAATACTTTAAAACGTAATACTATATTTTCGCCTGCAGGTGCCACTGTTCCACACTATGTATAGGGAAAGTTACCGGCCTACTTAGGTCAGTTTTTCCTCCATTGGAAGCATTGGCTGTTACATCTTTTTGTCAGGCTGCTCTTGTCAATTCTTCTGTATTTTTCCACAATATACTGACATTAAAATAATCCAGTTGGCAGTTAGATTTAGCAGTGTTCTAAGTGCTCTCTGCAATCTTTCCGAACAATTTCACTGAATCTTTTTTTTGCTTTTCTAGTCATAT
>BLSH010323185.1:2509540-2521172 GCA_018402905.1 Glandirana rugosa | reverse complement strand
TAAACGATGTATCATAAAAAAAGACTATACGACTCCGAAGAGAACTGTATAGTAGATATAGGTACCTCAATTTTGACACCTTACTCTACTAGGAAAAAAAAGAAAGATATACCACTAAAAAGAAACAAAAATAAATAAAAAGCAACAAGATACAAAGGTGTAAAGTCCTACAAAAAGATTTTTCTAAAATAACACAGTTTAACTTACCAGTATACCTACATATTTAGTACAAATTTTTACAAACATATTACTAAATTTACACACAAAAAATACGATCACTACTAGATCTGTAAAAGCACATCTGGTGTAGACGACGGATTTACGGAACAGTTAAGTAAATTCCGAAACTAATTCCCGAAATATAAACTGAAAGCCCTCTCAAAGAAAAGGACCAGGTGAAAACTACCCGCCCTTAATCAAAGCCTTAAATGAATTGACAAGGCATTTAGGCAGCAGATGTGGTCTACACGAAAATGTCTAGATCATCACTAGCATAAAAAACACACATTTAAATCATTATACAAACATTTTTAAACATGATTTATACATCCATATGACCATTCAATTTGACACAATAAAATCTTTTTAGAAAAACATCCTGAAATGTGGAAACATAGAACAACGAAAAATAAATAAAAACAAAGAAAAATCACCATATAGAAAGAAAAAAAAGGATCATCTCATTCCACAGTTTTAACTCCATGGATATAGATGATATGTCAAGAGAAGCCTCAGCATATCAGAAAAAAATACTATGTAGCAAATCAAACACTGAATTGCCTTTGCCTTTATTTATACATAGTCAAGTGAGCGAGAAAAGTATACTAACATGTGACATATCACTCAGACTGACCACATATGTACAAATAATGCATATGGATAGCGCATGTAAATGGGAATATGAATGAGTGCTACCAATGCTGAATCTGAGAGGTATGGTGTAAACTATCTTATCAAAATCACGGTAGGAGAAATTACAAAAAACGAATTAATCTTAATGGGACATATAATCCCAAAAATTATTATAGAAATGATGGGGCAATGTAATAATGAAACAAAATATAGTTTAAACCTACGGAAACGTTTATGTAAAAACCCATATGACCAGAATACCAAAAAATTCTCAATGTAGATGGTTCTGAGCAGAAGAATAAATAGTGATGAGAATAAAAGGGGGTCCATAGAGAGGAAAAAATGGAGTCCAGAAAGAAGAATGGCATGTATCAATCATAAAAGTGGGACACACCCTTCCCAAAATTCATGCCAGCTGGCATTCTAGTACCTAAGTGGTAGATCCAGTACAACTCTCTCCGACAGAGGGTACCGGCCTTTCAACCCGGACACACTCTCTTTTATAATGATACAGGACCGGTGAGTTGCACCCAAGAAACCTGCCAAGAAGAACCTGGGAGACAATTTAACACTTACCCTCCCAGCTGGGGCAGCATAAAACTCCACCTGCCTACAAGTTTGTTAGGACAAGAAAACACCTACCCCTCTCATCTCTAAACATAGAGGGAGGAGTTCGACAGTCCTAACACACTGCCTGTTTTAAAGTGACTATGCTTAGTCTCTGTACTGTATGGAAGAGCAGCGTTGTCACCCAAGCGCTGCAAGGGTATTCGGACTAGAGAACACCTTCTCCATTTCCTTGTCTCTATATAGTAGGAGGGTTCTGTGGTATGTCTGCAGTCTCTGGCCATCTCCTCTAATATGTCTGCAGTCTCTGACATCTCCTCTAATATGTCTGCAGTCTCTGACATCTCCTCTAGTATGTCTGCATTCTCTGATCATCTCTTCTAGTATGTCTACAGTCTCTGGCCATCTCCTCTAATATGTCTGCAGTCTGTGACCATCTCTTCTAGTATGTCTGCAGTCTCTGATAATCTCCTCTAGTATGTCTGCAGTCTCTGACCATCTCCTCTAGTATGTCTGCAGTCCATGACCGTCTCCTATAGCATGTCTGCAGTCTATGGCCATCTCCTCTAGTATGTCTGCAGTCTCTGATAATCTCCTCTAGTATGTCTGCAGTCTCTGACCATCTCCTCTAGTATGTCTGCAGTCCATGACCATCTCCTATAGTATGTCTGCAGTCTATGGCCATCTCCTCTAGTATGTCTGCAGTCTCTGATAATCTCCTCTAGTATGTCTGCAGTCTCTGACCATCTTCTCTAGTATGTCTGCAGTGTCTGATCATCTCCTCTAGTATGTCTGCAGTCTATGGCCATCTCCTCTAGAATGTCTGCAGTCTCTGACCATCTCCTCTAGTATGTCTGCAGTCTCTGACCATCTTCTCTAGTATGTCTGCAGTGTCTGATCATCTCCTCTAGTATGTTTGCAGCCTATGGCCATCTCCTCTAGTATGTCTGCAGTCTATGACCATTTCCTCTAGTATGTCTACAATCTCTGATCATCTCCTCTAGTATGTCTGCAGTCACTGACAATCTCCTCTAGTATGTCTGCAGTCTCTGACTATCTCCTCTAGTATGCCTGCAGTCTATGACCATCTCCTCTAGTATATTTGCAGCCTATGACCATCTTCTCTTGTACGTCTGCGATCTATGACCATCTCCTCTAGCATATCTGCCGTCTCTGACCATGTCCTTTAGTATGTTTGCAGTCTCCAATCATCTCCTCTAGTATGTCTGCAGTCACTGACAATCTCCTCTAGTATGTCTGCAGTCTCTGACCATTTCCTCTAGTATGTCTACAGTCTCTGATCATCTCCTCTAGTATGCCCGCAGTCTCTTACTATCTCCTCTAGTATGTCTACAGTCTCTGACCATCTCCTCTAGTATGTCTACAATCTCTGATCATGTCCTCTAGTATATCTGCAGTCTCTTACTATCTCCTCTAGTATGTCTGAAGTCTCTGATCATCTCCTCTAGTATATCTGCAGTCTCTTACTATCTCCTCTAGTATGTCTGAAGTCTCTGATCATCTCCTCTAGTATGTCTGCAGTCTATGGCCATCTCCTCTAGTATGTCTGCAGTCTATGGCCATCTCCTCTAGTATGTCTGCAGTCTATGGCCATCTCCTCTAGTATGTCTGCAGTCTATGATCATCTCCTCTAATATGTCTGCAGTCTCTGATCATCTTCTCTAGTATGTCTGCAGTCTCTGATCATTTCCTCTAGTATGTCTGCAGGCTGTGGCCATCTCCTCTAGTATGTCTGCAGTCTATGACCATTTCCTCTAGTATGTCTGCAGTCTCTGACCATCTCCATTAGTATGTCTGCCATCTCTGATCATCTCCTCTAGTATGTTTGCAGCCTATGACCGTCTCCTCTAGTATGTTTGCAGTCTATGATCATCTCCTCTAGTATGTCTGCAGTCTCTGATCATCTCCTCTAGTATGTCTGCAGCCTATGACTATCTCCTCTAGTATGTCTGCAGTCTATGACCATCTCCTTTAGTATGTCTGCAATCTATGACCATCTCCTCTAGCATGTATGCCGTCTCTGACCATGTCCTTTAGTATGTCTGCAGTCTCTGATTATCTCCTCTAGTATGTCTGCAGTCTCTGATCATCTCCTCTAGTATGTCTACAGTCTCTGATCATCTCCTCTAGTATGTCTACAGTCTCTGATCATCTCCTCTAGTAGGCATGCAGTCTCTCACTATCTCCTCTAGTATGTCTGAAGTCTCTGACCATCTCCTCTAGTATGTCTGCAGTCTATGACCATCTCCTCTAGTATATCTGCAACCTCTGACCATCTGCTGTATTATGTCTGCAGTCTCTGACCATGTCCTTTAGTATGTTTGCAGTCTCCTACCATCTCTTCTAGTATGTCTGCAACCTCTGACCATCTCCTCCTATATGTCTGCAGTCTCTGACCATCACCTCTATGTATACACATCCCCTGTTACCGTATACGTGCAGCTGTGTGGTGGAAAATGACTTGGCCACTTATGATTGGCTGCCAACAGTGACAGCTAACTAGCAGGAAAGCTCAGGTGGGTTTGAACACTACCTACCTAAGCTCATTCTTTGCTTACAAAACCTGTAAGCAATAATTAACTTGAACATAGAAATATCACTTCTCCTGCCTTGCCATACAGTGCTGTACTGTGTGGCAGAGCTGTGTAAATGTAAGATCCGGATGGGTAGGGTGGCCACATCATCCCTTTAATCCAGGACACGTATTAATTACACAGATTCTGTGGCTTATTAAAGTGGTAATTTAACTTACTTGGTGCCTTATCTGCTTTAAATTGCCCTCAGAACAACCTGTGTAATTCATATGTGTCCTGGATTAAAGGGATGATGTGGCAACCCTAGGATGGGCAGGAGTACAATTCCTTTAGCCCCTTTACATATACAGGATTTGATTGATGTATGCAGCTGTTTGCTTAGAGTTCAGCCTTTTAAGTTTGCCGTATTTCATTGTCTTTCTTTGTATCGGTCAACCGTCATTAAGGATTCCCCGCTGCTGGTCGCTCTGTATAATTGTTGTGCTTCCCTTTCGGTTGATATTTTGCCCTCTCTGTACAAAATACAATCTGTTCACTTTGACAAGCCAAGATTTAATAAATGGCTTTGCCCAAACTGGAAGGAAGAGAGACTAATTACTTTGCGGAGACGTTACCCGTGGGATCCTCGCGCGCTTTTGTTGCTGGCGGAGGGGAGTCATCGGGTTCACCGCACAGACCGCCAATGCAGTTACTGCAGATATAACGATTAAAAGGAAAACTTTAAATTTGCTAAAAGTCAGTGTATATCAGAGCCACGCAGGCCGTTTTGTAATTTCGTTTTGCTGAAATGGTTTTGCATTTAATCTGCGACCAGCTGTGATTTTCTAGAATACGCCAAATAAAAAAAAAAAAGTTTATTTTTTTTTCTTGCAGCCATGGCAACGGAATCCAGTTTGTAGTCAAGGTTTCTCAAAATCCTTATCTCCCTGAGCCGATAACTGGCGGCTGCTGCTGTTCTCTCTGTTCAGATGGCAAGGAGTCTATTGCATTGAATACGGCATCCCTTGCACTCTCCATAGGTTCACCACACTGTTGGTATTAGAGAAGGGATGCCAGGGGTGAAGTGCTTCTTATACGTGGGACTGATCATGTGATAGGCACGACCTTCAGGGCCGTCCTTAATATTGATTGGACCCTTGGCCAAATGTTTTTTTGGGCCCTCCTGAATCCGCTTATCAACTATTTGTGGGCAGTGCAGGCTCAAGGGGCAGCTGCTTTGGGCCCCATAATAATGACTGGGTCCGGGGCAACTGCCCCTTTTGCCCTGCATTACAGGCGGCCTTGACAACCTTCCATTTTGCACTTATTTGAAATTAGATAACGCTCCTTGGAGTGCACCAGAATGGTCTGTCTGTGTACCTATGGAACAGAAGCAAGTAAGGATCTTTAATAACTTTGGATCCTGATAACAAATGTAGCTGATCTAGAATGGATCACTTCTCTCTGAACAATGCCAGAGCTTCACTGTAATATGCAAACTGCCTCATACAAATAAGCTGTATATATATATATATCATATATAAAGTAGAACTAAAGGCAAAACGTTTTTCCATTTTGGATAGAGTAAGGGAGGGTTATAACCCCTGTCAGTGTTTTTTTTTTTTGCCATCTGTGTCCAATTGGGGAGATTTACTTTCACTTCCTGTCCCATAACATAAAAGAGAAGTATGGCTTTTTTTTTCAGAACCGTACTTACCTAGGTGGATGCAGCATCTGTCCCCGCAAGCTCTGACACTGAGAACCGAGCGATCAAACACCGCGGTGAGCAGAGAGCTGCTGACTGTCAGTCACCGATCTCTGCTCTGCCCCCCTCCTCGCTCACTGGAGCGCCTGGGCTGTGGAGGGGCGGGAGCGGGCTACCGGCCGGCTCAGGCTCTCAGCGGCTTGCCGGTCCCGGCATGTGGACTGATCCCAACCTCATTCTTGCAATCTTTTCCCAGCCTGGACTGGCTCTGTGACATCAGCAGACAGCGGGCTTAAGCCCGCTGTCTGCTGAAAACAGGTCACAGGAGTGCAGAATGGGCTGCACTCCTGCATCTGTAGGAGGAGTACAGCCAAACCAGCTTTCGCTAGACTTCTCCTTTAAACAGGAAGATTTCCCCTCTATTACTTTTCTGGGGACAGCCCAAAATTTGTGATTTTCTTTTAGGCCTCATACACACGGACGTTTTTTTGGACGCTGGTGTTTTTTGCAGCTCTCCATGTTATTCAATGGCCCTCTAAAAATGCCGGTGTTTTTGAGTAGTAGAGGGCGTCAGCGTTAGTGAGCTGTTTCTAGAATGCAGGACCAGTGCGTTCTGAGGCTGTAGCGTTTTGGCGTTTTTTGATGGCAAACGGCAAAATGCTCACTAACGCCGTACCGGCGTTAACCGGCGTTTTTTGATGCCGACGGTTTTAGGTTGAAAAATAGCAGAGGACTGATTTTTTAAAAAAACGCCTATTGACACCGACGCCCATGCAAAACGCCGAAAATAATGCAGATTTTTTCAAAAGTCGGACACAACGCTTTGCTTATTTTTTTTCAGACGCCCGTGTGTATGAGGCCTCACTGTCAAGTTCGGTGATAATGGAAAACAGGACAAATAGAGAGGGTGAATCTCCCTAACGAGGAGCACAGACAGCTATAAAAACTGTCAGGTGTTCTATCTCTCTCCACTCTATCCAAAACTAAAACAAACATTATTGCCTTTAGGCCCCATTCACACAGGGGCGACTGTCGCTCCGACTTGAGTCGCCTCAAGTCGCCCCAAGACGCTTGACACCTGAAATCCCATTGAAATGAATGGGAGCCGTCTTAATGTACGCTACTAAGTCGCTCCGACTTCAGAAAAAAATTCCTGCACGACTCAAGGCAAATTCTATCCGACTTGTGCCCATAGAAATCAATGGAAGTCGCCTCCAAGTCGGATCCACATCTTAATGCAAGCGACTTTACAGTGAAAAGAATAGAACTTATGTTTGGGGCAAGCCCCTCCCTCCCTTCTCTAATTGGCCACAGGCAAAGTCACCTGGCATAAGTCCCACGAAGTCGCGCTGAAATTGCCTAGCAAAGTTGCGCCAAGTAGGATCGCCCCTGTGTGAATGCAGCCTAAGTTGAACTTAATCTGCTTATATTTTGCCTTTCCTGCCCCCCCACACCTCATTAACATGCTGATGCAATTTTCAAATAAATCCTTTCCGTTTTAATTCCATATAAACTTTTTTTTTTAAGTGGATAAGGATTAGGGGTTCATTTTTTTTTTATTATATTCATTATTATTTATTTACTTATTATTTATTTTGTTAGGTTAGGGGTTAGGATTAATTTTTAGGATGAGGGATTAAAATGAAGGGCTAGGATTAGGGATAGGGGTTAATATTAGGGTTAGGGTTTAGGATAAGAGCGCGACTTGAGTCGCCTGACAAGTCGTCTCCATGCAGTGCAATGGAACCGTTCTAATAGGTCGCTCCGACTTAGAAAAAGGTTCCTGCACTATTTTCGGGGCGACCTCAGCACGACTTTCATTGACTTCTATGGATAGAAGTCTCCCTGCAAGTCGCGCCGCTCCAGTGTGAACCGGCTCTTAGTGTTTTTTTTAATCATATAACTTTTTTATTTTTGTTTTTAACGATGGACAATATAAAAAAATCAAAGAAAATGGACTTCCAAGGCACGCCGTTTAATAAAAGTAATTTCTTTATTTGTTACAAATTGCCTGTTTATTGTTTTTTACTTTGTTACCCCCTATTGTCTCCAGAAACGTTTTTGGGGGGCTCTGGGCTAGGTCCCCCATTTCAGTGTATTTATTTTTGTTTATTGCACGCATTCCTTGTGGCTCCATACAATATTGAATAATTACCAAAATTTGCAGTCATATGCATTTCTTTATTTACTTTTTATGCCACATACCTTCAACCCTTAGGCCTCATACACACAGGCGTCTGTGAAAAAATAGGCAAAACGTCGGCTCCGACGTTTTGGAAAAAATCTGCGTTTTTACCGGCATTTTGCATTGGCGTTAGTGAGCGTTAGTGAGCGTCGGTGTCAATAGGCGATTTAAAAAAAAAAATCAGTCCTCTGCTATTTTGCAACCTAAAAACGTCGGCGTCAAAAAAACGCTGGTTAACGCCGGTATGGCGTTAGTGAGCGTTTTGCCGATTGGCGTCAAAAACCACCATAACGCTACAGCCTCAGAACGCACTGGTCCTGCGTTCTAGAAACAGCTCGCCGACGCCCTCTACTGCTCACAAACGCCGGCGTTTTTAGAGGGTCATTGAATAACATGGAGAGCTGCA
Source organism: Glandirana rugosa (assembly GCA_018402905.1). Lineage (NCBI taxonomy): Eukaryota > Metazoa > Chordata > Amphibia > Anura > Ranidae > Glandirana > Glandirana rugosa. The sequence continues at coordinate 2,512,923 of BLSH010323185.1, read as the reverse complement.
AAAAACGCCTACAAACACGGGCGTTACAAAACGCCCGTGTGTATGAGGCCTAACACTCATTTAGGGGTATACATCTTTATTTACATGCATTCACATTTTTTTGCTCACTCCATCTTGTTATTTAATTTTACTGTGTGCAGGCCCCCATACCTCCCATGCACAGCCTCTTTGCCTGCCTTGGTGCATTTTGGGATTGTTGCCCTGGAGCCCATTCCATGGTACCAGCTTGGGGGACCCCTGGGCATCATAGGGACACATACTGCTGCTCACATACTATCTACCTGTATCATGTAAGTGATCCACATTCGCTTCATAATAATTTGTTCCAATGCACCTTTTTAATGCCTTAAATGTTATTTTGCTCCCTTTGACATGCATATATTTATCTCCATTAGATTACCTTTGGTGGCTCCAGACGAAGCGCAAATTTTCCAGTGCGAAACTAGTTGAGCCCAATTTCACATAACTACTTCCTCTTGTTGGTGGTTCGAACCCCGTTTTATTTTACTTATGTACTGTTGATCCATTGCATACAGGTATCAATACTTGATCACATTAGGGTTCCATACCTGGTACTTTGGTATTTGCTTTCACATGTGCGCTCTTCTCCTTCTCTCTGGCCTACCTATCCAGTGGCCAGCGTTAGAGGAGATCTGCGCCATTTAGCATGTCAGAATTGCATCTCTTTATTGTGATGTTTTCAACATTGTGTGTTTATGTAATGAACTAGGCTTTTAGCCCTTTTGTAACAAATAAAGAAATTACGTTTATTATACGGCATGCCTACAAAGTCCATTTTCTTTGATTTTTTTATATCGTCCATCACTATTTGAGGAGGTGGCATGCTTGTACCCTCTAGTCCCCCCCAGTTCCAAACTGCGAGGTGGGACACTTTTTCCCCCCTTTTTCTTCTGAGCAACTATCTGTTTATTTTTGTTATTATTATACAATTTACATAAACAGGATTAGTGTCAGTGGTTAGGATTAGGGTCAAGGGTTAATATTAGGGTTAGGGGTTAGGATTAGTGTTAGTGGTTAGGATTAGGGTCAAGGGTTAACATTAGGGTTAGGGGTTAGGATTAGGATTAGGGGTTAGGGATTACGATTAGGGGTTAGGATTAAGGTTAGGTGTTAATATTATGGTTATGGGTTAGTATTAGGGGTTAGGATTAGAGTTAGGGGTTAGGATTAGAGGTCAGGGTTTAATATTAGGATTAGGGGTTAGGATTAGGATTAGGGGTTAGGATTAAGGTTAGGTGTTAATGTTATGGTTATGGGTTAGTATTAGGGGCTAGGATTAGAGTTAGGGGTTAATATTAGGGTAAGGGGTTAGGATTAGGTGTGAGGATTAGTGTTAGAGGTTAAGATTAGGGTTGGGGTTAATATTGGGGTTACGGGTTAGGATTAGGAGTTAGGATTAGTATTAGCAGCTAGGATTAGTGGTTAGGATTAGGGTTAAGATTAGAGGATAGGATTAGGTTTGGGGGTTAATATTAGGGTTAGGAGTTAGGATTAAGGGTTATGGATTAGGATTAGGGGTTAGGATTAGGGGTGAGGAGTAGGGTTAGGTGTTAATATTATGGTTATGGGTTAGTATTAGGGGTTAGGATTAGGGTTAGGGGTTAATATTAGGGTTAGGGGTTAGTATTAGGGGTTAGGGATTAGGATTAGGGGTTAGAATCAAGGTCAGGGGTTAATATTAGGGTGAGGGGTTAGGATTAGGGGCCAGGGTTTAATATTAGGATTAGGGGTTAGGATTAATGGTTAGTATAAGGGGTTGGGGATTAGGATTAGGGGTCAGGATTAAGGTCAGGGGTTAATATTAGGGTTAGAGGATAGGATTAGGGGTTAGGGATTAGGATTAGGGTTAGGCGTTAATATTATGGTTATGGGTTAGTATTAGGGGTTAGGATTAGGGTTAGGGGTTAATATTAGGGTTAGGGGTTATGATAAGGGGTGAGGATTAGCGGTAGAGGTTAAGATTAGGGTTGGGGTTAATATTATGGTTGTGTTAGGATTAGGAGTTAGGATTAGTGGTTAGGATTAGGGGTTAGGATTAGAGTTAAGATTTATGGTTAGGATTAGTATTAGGGGTTAGGGAATAGGATTAGGGGTTAGGATTAGGGTTAGGGGTTAATATTAGGGTTAGGGGTTCGGATTACGGGTTAGAATTAGTATTGGGGATTAGGGATTAGGTTTAGGGGTTAGGATTAGGATAATGGGTTAATATTAGGGTTAGGGGTTAGTATTAGGGGTTAGGATTAGGATAATGGGTTACTAGTAGGGTTAGGGGTTAGTATTAGGGGTTAGGATTAGTGTTAGGGGTTAGGATTAGGGATTAGGGGTTAATATTAGGGTTAACGGTTAGGATTAGTGTTAGGGGTTAGGATTAGGGTTAGTGGTTAGGATTAGGGGTCAGTGTTATGATTAAGAATAAGGGTTAATATTAGGGTTAAGATTAGGGTTGAGGTTAATATTAGGGTTAGCAGTTAGGATTAGGGATGGGGTTTTATTCTATTCTTGTTTTCAAATTCAATTTAGTTTTCGAATTCGACTCAAATTTTGAACAAAATTCTGTTATTCGAAAATGTGGATACATCTGAATCTCTGAATTTCGATTCGGAATGTAATGAACCGAACAGGTCTAATGGGCACCCTGACCGGTCTGCAGCTACACAGCCCCATACACAACAAGCTGTGATGCCCTGTGTGTTCTGCCACCTTTATTTTGGAATCAGCATTAACTTTTTCATCCATTTGAGCTCCAGTAGCTCTTCTAATGGATTGGACTACAGATCAGCCTTTACTCCCCATGTACATTAACCACTCCAGGTCCGCGCTATAGCCGAAATACGGCTCCAGCGCGGACCTAAAATGCCGGGAGGACGTCCATGGACGTCCTCCACTGCGCATGCTCCCGCTCGCCCCCTGGCGGCAGCGGCGGCGCGAGCGCCGCACGCTGCGCGAGCGTGCCTGTGGGTCAGGCGGACTCGATGTCCGCCCGAGACCCGCGATCACTTTCAGGAGCCTCAGAACGGGGAACCGCCGTTGTAAACACAGCGGTTCCCCGTTCTGTGACAGGGGACATAACAGATCTACTGATCCCTGTCACTGGGATCAGTTAGATCTGTTATGTCCCGGCCAGCCCTGCCCCCCCACAGTTAGAACACACCCAGGGAACATTTGTTAACCCCTTCACTGCCCCCTGCTGGTTAACCCCTTCACTGCCAATGACATTTACACAGTAATCAGTGGACATTTAAATTTCTGATCGCTGTATAAATGTCATTGGTCCCAAAAATGTGTAAAAAATGTCCGACATTTCCGCCCCAATATCGCAGTCCCGATAAAAATCGCAGATCGCCGCCATTACTAGTAAAAAA
>BLSH010323185.1:2496990-2507749 GCA_018402905.1 Glandirana rugosa | reverse complement strand
ATTACGTAAAAACTACGCAAAAAAAGACGTAAAACGACGTAAGGTCAAGTCAAGACACGTCTTTTTTACGTCGTGCAAGATGAAAAAAAGACGTGACGACACTATATTCGGTAACCTTGGGTATACTAGATGACAGGTACGCAAAAACTACGTGTTTTTTTGGTGTGACCTGACGTAGACCACTTGGCCGGGACTAATGTCGTCTACTACTATGTCTCAAGAGGCTAGTCGGTATCGTAATACTGGTGACTACCCATTTCACTTATTGTACCTTATACAGTAATGTTATCGTTATGTTAATGTTACAGTAATGTTACCGTGGGGGGGGGGGGGGTGCCCGATTACAGTCTTGCCTAGGGCAGCACAAAAACCAAAATACACCATTGCTTTCAGGGACAACATCTTCACTTGCTACCTCATATCCCACCAACTTTCAGGTGCCATTGTAATGACATTGTAATTGTATTGCTATTGTAATGACATATTCCATGTTATTCACTTTACCCATCAGTGGTCATAATGCTATGGCTGATCGGAGAACTCTGTATCATCATCTGCTGTAATCAGGGCCGGTTCACCAGATGCAGTCCAGTGTGGTTTTTTTGTGCATCAAAAACGCATGGACAGTAGATCATATGGGTTCCAATGGCTTATATCACAGCAGTGCAGAAAAAAAGTAGAACGTGCTGCATTTTTTCTGCACAGAACTGAACTGGAATGCAGCAAAATGCAGAAAAAAACGCATCAAAAATGCATTAGAACGCATCAAAAACGTGCATGCAGAAACGCACCCAGGCTGCATTTCTGTGATGTGAATCGGCCCTTAGAAGCGTGCCTTTCATTAAAAAAAAAAGAAGCGTGCCTTTCCCCTCACTGCAGCCTGTAGATATTTGTTTTACCTGTAAGTTTTATTATGCATCCCCCGAGTGTGAGACTTCAGAAGCTGGAGAAGTGGCAGCAGAGAACGCACCCCGGAGGACTGCGCTAATCAGCTCATTCGCACCTCTTCTCACTTCCGAAACCAATCTCTGATCTCCCTGGAGACTCGGAGGCCAGAGTCACATCCGAGGAGACCCCCGCCACATCAAGACTAATGGAGATACACATTTATAATAAGAAAATGAGAATTCACACTACACCATGGAGAATCACAGAGCGGTGCATTCCCCAATATCATTTACTTCTTCATGGAAATAATGGACATCTCCATCACCTAATCACACAATCACGCTGCTCACAGATAAAGCAGATCTCTGAATTCTTCATTGAAGGCGCTATTAAACCCGAAACCAAAAATATAATATATTGCAACTTACCAATCCTTAGATGTGGTGGCTGCATTTGTTTTCTTTTTTAGTTTTTTCTCCCCTCTGTTTTCACCTGGTGATCTGGCCAGTGACAAATCTCCTCTATTAGGCCCCATTCACACCTCCCAGCTCCAAAACGCTGGAGGAGAAAAAAATGTATAATTCTCTATGGAGACGGTTCACATCTCCACTCCAAGTCACCTGAAGCCAAACGCCTGAAACTCAAAAAAAGTTCTGGAGATTTTTTTTGTAGCTGAAATCGGGCAGATTTGACCGTTTTTGCAGCGTTTTTCATTCCCATAGAGCTACATCACCGATCTCATCTGCAGATATCGGCCCAATCGTCCCCTCCGCTCCTCCCAGGACCTCCTGCTCTCGAGCCCCCTTGTTACCTCCTCACATCCTCGCCTACAGGACTTCTCCAGAACCTCTCCTTTCCTCTGGAACTCCCTGCCCCAGGATGTATGGTCAGCCCCTACCCTGTCCGCCTTTAGGCGATTCTTGAAAACTCACTTATTCAGGGAAGCCCACCCCACCTCCACCTAAGAACTGTGCTTGAGTCACCTCTATCCATAGGCGTGCGCACATAGGGTGGCAGGTGTGCCTGGGCACACCCTAATCACCCTGTACTGTGCAGATTACCCCTGCTGCCTGGCTCCAGAGAAAGGGACAGGGTAATCTCTGTCCTCAGTCCCTTTCTCTGTCTCAAAAGTGAGACATCAGGGGTCTGTTTAGACCCCTGGTATTTCATCAAAGCCCCCCAGCAGGGCTCCTAAATAAAATTGTAAAAAAAATAATAAAATATAATATTGTAAAAAAATAATAAAAAAAACAAAGTTGTAAAAAAATAAATAAAATAAAAATAGACTACTGACACCGATCTCTGCCCTTCTGACATATACACACACTCATGTTTTGTTTGTGCTTTGTGGGGCACCCCCTAATGCAATAGGCTGCGCACACCTATGCCTCTATCAGATCTTCCCCTGTAGCCAATACCTTTTGTACCACCTCCCCCTCCATTTAGATTGTAAGCTCCACGAGCAGGGCCCTCCTATTCCTTCTGTATTGAACTGTATTGTAATTGTACTGTGCCCCTTCTTTATTGTAAAGCGCTGTGCAAACTGTTGGCGCTATATAAATCCTGTATAATAATAATAATAATAATAATAATAATAATTCATGAAAACACCCCAATTTGTGAGTTTTTGTGTGCATTTACACATTTTGTCACTCAAGTGAAGATTTAAAAAAAAAAATGAAATAGTAATATATGCATAAATGAATGGAAAATAAATGCACTAATAACTAAAAATCATCTTAAATAATAAATAAATACAATAAATTAATAATATGTAATAATGCATAAATAAATAAAAATTCATTTAATATATATATATTCATATTATTATTATTATTATTATTAGTATTATTAATAATAATAATAATAATAATAAAATAATAATAATAAATACCCAAGCCTGAAAAAAATACTATTAGTAATAATAATGTATTTATTTTTTTTGTGTTAGAGTTAGGCTGGATTCACACCATTGCGGTGCGAATTCCAGCCTCTCTGCTGCCGGGAAGGGACGGAGCCGCCGTTCGGCGGCTCCTGTCCATTCCCACAGCGCAGCAGCTGCGGGGGGAGAGATGGGGGAGGAGCCGCGAGCAGGGGAAATATCCCCGTTCAGTGCGGAGTGCATCTCCGTGTTAGATGCGCTCCCACTGGACTCAACGGGCTGGGAATTCGCACCGCATTGCACAAAAAACGTGTGCGTTTTTTGTGCAATGCGGAGTGCTAATGCACCGCACATATGTGAACTGGACACATTGAAAACAATGTGTTTTCAAGTGTCCTGCGAATTGGATGCGGTTTAAGCCGCATCCAATTCGCATAGGTGTGAACCCAGCCTTAGGGTGTTTAGTTATTTATTATTATTTTATTATTATTTTGTTTTATTTTTTTAAGGGTTAGGGTTAAGGTTAGGGGTTCATTTCTTTATTATTGCCTAAGAAGGGGTTAACAAGGGGTTACGTCTGAAGCAGTGTTCAGCCGAGTTGGAAGTGCTGCCCATTCATTTCAATGGACAGGGGTGGTTTAGGAGCGGTGAATACAGCGCTCGGCTTGCAGGACTTTTTTTCTGGCCTGCAAGCGCACCGCCCCAGTCTGAAAGCACTTGGGCTTTCACACTGGAATGGATTGGGGGGAGTTTTACAGGTGCCATTTTTAGCACTAAAGCGCCTGAAAACTTCCCAGTGTGAAAGGGGTCTAAGTGATCGCATTCCCTCTGTTCTCAGCTGCGTAAGAGCTGGGGGGAGGAGAAGCCACAGCATACTGATCTTCCCAGTGAATAGCTGTGCAGGAGGCAGTGGCGAAACGATCAGGGTTGCCGCATTCGTGCCTGCGACTGGGCCCTGGAGTTCTGCCACTGGAGGGGGCCCACCGCCGTCTGCCAGTGTGAGGGGCCCTCTGTGTCCACAATTGGCTCCTGCGGGTCCCTCTCTCATGCCCCATGCAGCGTCGATCAGTCCGCGGTCTTTCCTCCGCAGCCCCCCCCACTTCTCCCGGGCAAACAAACTTAAGCACACAGATGCAGTGCAGCCCTATGAGAGACGCTCCCCGGAGGACATCATAGGCTTGTCTGGTCTAGCAGTACCAGTGTAAGGTGGCTGGAGGATGGGGGAGGAGGGGGTACAGCAGTACCAGCGTGGGGTCACTGGAGGTGGGGGTGGGTACCAGCAAGGTGTGCTCTCCAGTCCCTGTGTGCCCTTTGTTGCCCCCCTCATCAGCTCTGCCAGGTCCCCCCCATCCCCTCTCCTGCTGGCTGCTGCAGGGGATGTGTCAGGATGGAGAGTCCTGGCAGATCCCTGAATTGAGAGTCAGTGATCTGTACCGATCACTGACTCTGTCTGTTGATAACTGTGGCATACAGTAAACTGCATTTACTATGCTTCAGTTTATGAATGGACTGGAAGCTCTGTACAGAGCTGTTTTTGTCCATTCATTCTATGTAGCCGAGGCTGCAGAGAAAGAGATTGGGGGCTGTGTCCTCAGTCTTCCTCTTTGTCTCAAAGGTGGAACATCAGGGGTCTGTTTAGACCTCTGATATCTCATCAAAGCCTCCCAACGGGGGTCCTAAAAAATAAATAAAATAAAAAACGACTGATACCAGTGGTGGAATAACAGGGCTCACAAAGGTCGTACATGTGACCGGGCCTTGGAGTTCCACCACCGGACTTGGAGAGAAGGGCCCCAGCTGGGGTTCAGGGGGCCCCTTCATGGTCTCTTGCCCCAGGGCCCTGAATGTTCTAGTTACGCCCCTGGCAGGAGGGGGGTGTCAGGACAAGTTTGGTCATTGGAGGAGAGCAAATAGCATAGCTAGAAAACTGACCACACTGTGTCTCCTGCCTGGTGTGGTCAGTTTTTTACAGGAAAGCAGGGGGACTGACAGGAACACTGGGGATTTCAATGAAGAGAGCAATAGAAAGAAAACAGGATATTTTCTCATACAACTACACGGTACAGCAGGCACATATCAGGAATATGAAGTGTTGGCGTAACAAACGCTTTAACTCTAACCCAGTGGTTCTCAACTCCTGTCCTCGGGACCCACCAACAGGCCAGATTTTAAGTAGCCCTCATACACACTGGCGTTTTTTTACGCCACGTTTTTGGGCATTTTTTGCAGCTCTCCATGTTATTCAATGGTCCTCTAAAAACGCTGACTTTTTGAGCAGTAGAGAGCGTTGGCGTTAGTGAGCTTTAGCTAGACCGCGGGACCAGTGCGTTCCGAAGCTGCAGCGCCATGGCGTTTTTGAATACACAGTGTTAAGCCTCGTCAGGCATTCTATTCAAAATCAATGGTTTCCTATGGGAGCCCATTGATTTGAATAGAAGCCGCACCAGAAGTCGGATCACGATGATCCGACTTGCGGGGCGACTTGTGTGCTAGGGGTCTTAAAGGGGAACAACGGCAAAAAAATTGCGTGGGGTACCCCCCAAGGGCATACCAGGCTCTTTGATCTGGCATGGATTTTAGGAGGAGCCCCCACACCGAAAAAAAACGGCGTAGGGTCCCCCTCAAAATCCATACCAGATCCTTATCCGAGCACGCAGCCTGGCAGGCCGGGAAAGGGGGTGCAGACGAGTGAGCGCCCCCCCTCCTGGACCGTACCAGGCCGCAAGCCGTCAACATGGGGAGTATGGGTGTTTTGGGGCAGGGGGGGCACTGCGCCCCCCACCCCAAAGCACCTTGTCCCCATGTTGATGGGGACAAGAGCCTCTTCCCGACAACCCTGGACGTTGGTTGTCGGGGTCTGCGGGCGGAGGCTTATCGGAATCTGGAAGCCCCCTTTAATAAGGGGGCCCCCAGATGCCGGCCCCCCCACCCTATGTAAATGAGTATGGGGTACATCGTACCCCTACCCATTTACCTGAAAAAAAAAAGTGTACAAAAAAAAACTACACAGCTTTTTAAAATATTTTATTAAATCCGCTCCAGCATCTTCTCCCCTCTCCCTCGGGCCATCACATCACAGCCCCGCCCCAGGATATGACGTCATGAGGGCGGGGCTCATGATGATGTCATCGTGTGGCCCCCGCCCCATGCCAATATAAGGCAACTGTGCAGCACGGACCCGGCATTGGAATGGAAGAGAGCGACGAGTCAACCACTCCAGAAGAAGAAGGAGGAGAAGAAGAAGAAGAAGAGAGGGGAGAAGACGCTGGAGCTGATTTAATAAAATATTTTAAAAAGCTGTGTAGTGTGTTTTTTTTTTTGCTACACTTTTTTTTCCAGGTAAATGGGTAGGGGTACGATGTACCCCATACTTATTTACATAGGGTGGGGGGCCCGGCATCTGGGGGCCCCTTTACTAAAGGGGGCTTCCAGATTCCGATAAGCCTCCGCCCGCAGACCCCGACAACCAACGGCCAGGGTTGTCGGGAAGAGGCTCTTATCCCCATCAACATGGGGACAAGGTGCTTTGGGGTGGGGGGGCAGTGCCCCCCACCCCAAAGCACCCATACTCCCCATGTTGAGGGCATGCGGCCTGGTACGGTCCAGGAGGGGGGGGGAGGCGCTCGCTCGTCCCCACCCCCTTTCCTGGCCTGCCAGGCTGCGTGCTCGGATAAGGGTCTGGTATGGATTTTGAGGGGGACCCTACGCCTTTTTTTCGGCGTGGGGGCTCCTCTTAAAAACCATGCCAGATCTAAGAGCCTGCTATGCTCTTGGGGGGAACCCCACGGGGAACTCCCTTTAAGACCCCTAGCACACAAGTCGCGCCGCAAGTCCGATCATCGTGATCCGACTTCTGGTGTGGCTTCTATTCAAATCAATGGGCTCCCATTAGGGTTGCCACATCATCCCTTTAATCCAGGACACATATGAATTACTCAGGTTCTGTGGCTGATTTAATGCAGATGAAGCACCAAGTGAGTTTAATTACCACCTCAATCAGCCACAGAACCTTTGTAATTAGTATGTGTCCTGGATTAAAGGGATGATGTGGCAACCCTAGCTCCCATAGGGAACCATTGATTTTGAAGAGAGGCAGAAAACGCAGCTGAAAGCTAGCGTGAAAAAACGTGCATTGACGTCAATGCAAAACGCCGAGAAAAACTGCAATTTTTTCCCTGACGTCAGGCCCGGCGTTTTGCTTATTTTTTTGCAGACGCCCCTGTGTATGAGGCCCTACCTTGGGGAGATGCAGACTAGAATACTGCAATTACTGAGCAGCAAATGATATCACCTGTGATGTATTTCAGTTATCCTGCAAACCTGGCCTGTTAGTGGGTCCCGAGGACAGGAGTTGAGAACTACTGGTCTAACCCCTAAGGGCCGGTTCACACTTGCACGACGCGAAGCGGCGTGACTTCGCAGCCCGTTCACATCTAGGCGAATTGTCAGGCGACTTGAGTCGCCTGACAATTCGCCTCAATACTGTGCAATGGAACCGTTCTAATAGGAGCGAATCGCTTCGCTCCGCCATAGAAAAATGGTCCCTGCACTATTTTCAGGGCGATCTCAGGCGGCTTGCATTGACTTCTATGATAGAAGTCTCCTCGCAAGCCGCATTGAGATCGCCTCGAGCGCCGCATCGCGCCGCTTCGCGCCGCGCAAGTGTGAACCGGCCCTTAGGGTCCTTTCACACGGGCGGATCGTTCGGGTCCGCCTGTCAGTTTTTCAGGCGGACCCGAACGGACGCTTCATTGTTCTCTATGATGGCTGACATCCAATCTGCTCCGATCCGCCAAAAAACAGACGGATGGAAACCCTATTTTCCATCCGTCTGGCTAATCGGATGAACACAGACAGACGGTCCGTGTTCATCCGATCCTCCATAGAGGAGAATGGAGCTGTGATAAGTCAGTCTGCACGAAGTGCAGTCCTGTCGTCCGCCGGCTCAGTGGGGATAAACGGATGGATCCCCACTGAGCAGCGGAGCCCCTCAAAACAGGCTCAACTCGTGTGAAAGGAGCCTTACCCTAACGAAAAAAAAAACATTTCAGTTTACAATTTTTGAAATAATTAATTAATACATTTTTGTAATATTTTATTATTAAAATAATTATTTTTTGTATTTTTTACACAAAAAATAAATAATTCTAATAAAAAAAAACCAAAAAAAAACAATTAATAAGCTAAAGAAGCTGAAATACCCAAGCAACAAATGATGCAACGGATGATAGTTTTTTCTATTGGCTTTAAAGGCCTCATACACACGGACGTTTCTAAAAAAATAAACAAAACGTCGGGCCTGACGTCAAGGAAAAAAAGTCGGCGTTTTTCGGCGTTATGCATCAGCGTTTTTGAGCGTTAGTGAGCGTCGGCGTCAATAGGCGTTTTTTAAAAAAAATCATCCCTCTGCTATTTTCAACCTAGAAACGTCGGCGTCAAAAAACGCCGGAAAACGCCGGTATAATAATAGGTGGCGTTTGTTGGCGTTCGTTGGCATATTGTGGCATCGGCGTCAAAAAATGCCAAAATGTTACAGCCTCAGAACGCGATGGCTGTGGGTTCTAGTTTCAGCTCACTAACGCCGACGTCATCTACAGCTCAAAAACGCCGACGTTTTTATGGGGCCATTGACTAACATGGAGAGCTGCAAAAAACGCCAGAAAACGCCAGCATCAAAAAACGTCCGTGTGTATGAGGCCTAAAAAACACTGTATAGAACCACACAAGTCACGCATTAAAAACGCGCGCCAAAAAAACGCTGGTAAATGACTCAAAGATGATATGCTCAGGTGTGAATGCAGCCTTCATTCTGGATGCCGGAGCACAGGACTAACAGCAGACAGCAGCATTGTCAGTCCAAGGGGGAGTGTTAGTTAGATGTACTAGCAGATTTAGAAACACTAAGAAATTTAAGCCTTTATAAGCGGTTACAGCAGCATTTTTGTTTTCCTTTTGGGATAAAGGTTTTATACAAATACATAAAAAAAGCTGATCATTGTAAGCACCCTAGAGGGAAAGTGGTTAAAACCAGATTGACCGCGAACCTTCAGAGCTACAGAGAGGTGTGAGATGTATTTGTGTTCATCTATTAACCTCTCCCGGACCGCCCGCCATCGTTATAGGTCGGTACTTTGACGTCACATACTGATAGCTGCCATAACCCCAGTATTTTCTTAAATGACGGGCGGCCTGCTTTAGGATAAAAGTGGTCTTCGCCGCAAGATCACTTTTATCGGCAGGGGGAGATGTGAGCCCCCCGGAGCCGTCGGTAGCGGCGGAGACGGTCGGGTCCTTTCCCCGAGAGGCTTGAAGTCGAGCGAGGGAATGATGGCCCCCACCTGACTCAATGCTGTTGGATGATGGAACCGACGTCAAAAGTCACCTCTGCCCAATGGCCTTAAATGGACCATTTTTTTATTGGAAAAAAAAATATTATTTTTTTTTTTTAAATGCATTTAAGTGTAAATGTGAGATCAGAAGTCTTTTTGACCCCAGATCTCACATTAAAGAGGACCTGTCATGCTTATTTCTTTTACAAGGGATGTTTGCATTCCTTGTAATAGGAATAAAAGTAATCCAATTTTTTTTTAAAGGGACAGTAAAATAAATAAGAAAAAAAATAAAAAAAATTATAAAGCCCCCGTCCTGCCGAGCTCGCACGCAGAAACGAACGCATACGAAAGTCATGCCCATACATGCATTCAAACCACACATGTGAGGCATCGCTGCGATGGTTAGAGCGAGAGCAATAATTCTAGCACTAGACCTCCTCTGTAACTCAAAACTGCTAACCTGTAGAAATTTTTAGACGTCATCTAAGGAGATTCCACGAGTGGGCGCAATTTTGAAGCATGACATATTGGGTATCAATTTACTCGGTGTAACATTATCTTTCACAATATGGAAAAACAATAGGGATAACTTTACTGTTTTCTTCAAAAATTGTATTAAAAAAAAAATGCGTAAGACCGCTGCGCTGGTGTGACATAAAGTATTGCAACGACCGCCATTTTATTCTCTAGGGCATGAATAGGCAACCTGTGGCCCTCCAGCTGTTGCAGAACTACATTTCCCAAGAGGCATTGCAAGGCTGGCAGTTACAATTATTGCCAGAGGCATGATGAGACTTGTAGTTCTGCAACAGCTGGAGGACCCCAGGTTGCCTACCCCTGCTCTAGGGTGTCTGAAAAAAAAAAAAGTTTGGGGGTTCTAAGTAATTTTCTAGCAAAAAAAAAAAACAGATTTTTAACTTGTAAACACCAAATGTAAAAAATAGGCCCGGTCCTTAAGTGGTTAAAAGGGAAAAAAGTCCTTTTTTTGTATTGTTTTTGCTGAGCAGACTTGGAGGAAGATGTCTGATGATCTCTGGTTTGGGTGGCATCTGAAATGACAGGACATCTCTTGTGAGTCGCATGACCTTCCTCATCATGGCAGTCCCTCCAGTAATGATCGGCTCTGCGTCGATCGGTGTTCTCCAGTTGCAGCGTCACCTCGGCTCGCTGAAATATCCCCTTTGTCGCGCTTGGTCTCAAACGCAGAATTAACGTGAAGAAGGAACTTCAGCTTATGCTGTGTTGTTTTTATTCAGAAGAGCCAGATCCCCCACATTGTAAGGTAATTGGCTGAAATTGCACCCTACGTTTATAAACAAAAGCGTTAACTTTAGGTTTACACGTGTGCGGGCTGTGCATGTGCGTTTTAACCACTTGAAGACCAGGCCCCTTTCTGACATTTTTTGCTTACAAGTTAAAATCAGTATTTTTTTTTTTGCTAGAAATTCATTTAGAACCCCCAAACATTATATATATATATGTATATATTTGTACTCGGAATCTTCAGAATGAAATGGTGAAACGTAAAGAGACATAATTAAAATGACAGAGACCTAAAGTGTGTAAGGACAGAGACCTGAAGTGTGCCGTGGTCATGAATGTCAGTATGCCTTTAAAGGGGGCATACCTAGTGGTTGTAAAAAAGAGAGAATTATAG
>BLSH010323185.1:2462770-2492962 GCA_018402905.1 Glandirana rugosa | reverse complement strand
AGAGCAAATTGAGGAAGGCGGGTATGCCCCAGTGCCTCCTTCCTCAATTAAATGCGGTGAGTAAAAAGAGTCAAATTGAGGAAGGCGGGTGTGCCCCGGAGCCTCCTTCCTCATTTGTACAGTGCGAAAAAGAGCAAATTAGAGGAAGGCGGGTATGCCCCGGTGCCTCCTTCCTCATTTGTAAAGAAAGTAGAGTCCATGTGTCAAAAAAGAGTTAGGAAGACCCAACCCCAATGTTTCCCTCGAGGAAGGCGGGAAAGCCCGGTGCCTCCTTCCTCGACGTACAGTAAAGAGAATAAAAAGTGTAAAGAAAGTCAGTAAAGAGAGACCCGAGGGTGAAAAATAAGAGAAATGACATGCAGCTCCTTCCTCCGTGGCCCGAAAGGGCGGAAGGAGCTCCCTTTGTAACCCCAACCCAGAAGGATTGAGAAAAAACTGTGTACCTGAGATGAAAGAAATGTTTACTCCTTCCTCCGTGGCCCCGTATGGGCGGAAGGAGATTAAACGAGAAAAAGCGTGACATGTTTACTCCTTCCTCCGAGGCCCCGTGTGGGCGGAAGGAGTTAAACTGAGAAAAATGAGTGGCGTAAATTAACTCCTTCCTCCGTGACCCCGTATGGGCGGAAGGAGTTAAACGAGAAATGTAGGATGAACTTACTCCTTCCTCCGTGGCCCCGTGTGGGCGGAAGGAGTTTACTGAGAAATTGCGTGCAGTATGCATACCTTCCTCCGTGGCCCCGAGAGGGCGGAAGGGCAAGCCACCAAAGTATCGCAAAAAATTTTTTTTTTCTTTTTTTTCTAACACCCTGCACCTCCCCCTGTGGCCCAAGAGGGCGGAAAGGAGCAGCCACCGAATGCCAGAAACGCAGCATGATATTACAAATAAAAAGACCCCCTACTGACCCCTGACAAAACAAAAGGTGAAAACACAAGTAATAGATTGCATCTTACCTTAGAGCTGGACAGGCTTCACACAGCGACCGACCACACCGTGCGACCAACAAAGTATTCTGACAGGACGTCAACCAGGCAAGAGGCTCAGATCTGCAGTGGCATGAACTCTACCTACAAAGAATATTTACTTACATATCTGCCTGCAAACATGAACCACCCGCAGGACATGAAGTCTGACCGACAGCTCACTACCTATCCCCAGATTGCTCCTGAAAAGAAAAGCACCCCTGCGGCTGAGGCATGGGGAACCCGACCCCTGCTGATGCCACGGTTTCAAACACCTGTACATTCTTACGCCCCGCAGCCCAGCCAGCAGCAGATGAGCGAAGGCCGGATCATGAGGAGGTGAGAGAGAAGGCATCCCCCTTCCAGGACAGCAAGGGCTCCGTGGTGAAAAGAGCTCTGACAACGCAGAGCTTACCGACCTGCTGGAAACAAGCGGTGCATGCCCAGGACCCTGCTTTTTAACTAAAGCGGGCGGACGGCTGAGGTGTTTAACCCCCCCCTGCGGATGCCCCATACCAAACCCTCTTCGTGGATCCCCTGCCAGCTGCAACGTGGAAACTCGTCCCTCACAAACATGGAGACCAGGGTTCCCCTACCTGGAGGCCATGGAGGAAAGAGGTGTCCCTCGCCATCCACTTACCCCCGCCCGACAGCAACACCGTGATGCCGATATCACCAAACACGCGGCGCGACCCGGCAGACGGCGACCGGAAATGACGTCACGCAGAAGAAGCGCTCCCAGAAGCCGTGGATTAGGAAGGAGGAGGCTGGGTTATAAGAGCCCCAGACTCCTCCTACAAATACAGGCGGCCTGCGGCCAGCCTTAACATATATATATATTTTTTTAGCAGAGACCCTAGAGAATAAAATGGCGGTCGTTGCAATATTTTCCGTCACACGTTATTTGCGCAGCGGTCTTTCAAATGCAATTTTTTTGGGGGGAAAAAATACACTTTAACCACTTGCCGACCAGCCACCGTCATTATACGGTGGCAGGTCCGCTCTCCTGCACGAATCGCCATAGCTGTACGGCGTTCTGTGCATGGAAAATAGCGATGCCGGCGATCGCAGTGTACAGAGGCAGAACGGGGATCTGCCTATGTGAACAAGGCAGATCCCCATTCTGCCAGAAGACATGGCAGAGATCTACTGTTCCCAGTGATCGGGAACAGCGATCTCTGCCCTGTCCTAGGCAGCCCATCCCCCCTACAGTTAGAACACACCCAGGGAACACAGTTAACCCCTTGATCGCCCCCTAGAGTTAACCCCTTCCCTGCCACTGTCATTTAATATATCATTTTTATAGCACTGATCAATGTAATAATGTCACTGGTCCCCAAAAAGTGTGAGATTTGTCCGCGGCAATGTCGCAGTCCTGCTAAATAACAAAGATCGCCACCATTACCAGTAAAAACAAACAAAAAAAGAAATAGAAGTCCCTAAATCTGTCCCATAGTTTGTAGACGCGATAACTTTTGTGCAACCCAATTAAACACTTGCCGACCGCCCGCCGCAGCGTGACGGCGACAAAGTGGTTTGTTATTGCGGCGTCCACAATAACTAGCATTATGAGTGCACGCGCGCCCCCGGGGGAGCGCGAGCACGCTCACTATTTATTTTTTTTCCCCGCTGGCTACCCGCGATGGCCCCTCCGCAGTGACAGAACAGGGGTTTGTATATGTAAACACGGATCTCCGTTCTGTTAGAGGGGGAAGGGCGGTGATCACAGGCTTCCTGTATATGGAAGCCGTGATCACTCCACTCCCCCTGCCAGCCCCCATACAGTTAGAACACACCCAGGGAACACAGTTAGCCCTTAAAGCGCCCCTCCAGGTTAACCCCTTCACTGCCAATGGCATAATCAGTGCATTTTTATAGCACTGATCGCTGTATAAATGCCAATGGTCCCAAAAAAGTGTCAAAATGGTCCAACATGTCCGCTGCAATATCGCAGTACCGCTAAAAATCACAGATCACCACCATTACTAGTTAAAAAAATAAAAACCCCTGAAATTAATTCTCATCATTCGTAAACGCGGCAATTTTTGCGCAAACCAATTAATAAACGCCGATTGTGATTTTTTTTTACCAAAAATATGAGGAAGAATATAAATTGGGCAAAACCGATGAAAAAAATGTTCTTTTTATATATTTTTTTGATTTGTATTTTAGCAGAATGGCGGGCTTTGGGATAAAAGTGGTCTCCGCAGTGGATTGGCCACGAGATAACTTTTATCTGCGACGGGAGAGGTGCTCCCCCCTCCCGCTGAGTCCTGGTTGTCTCCGCTGGGTCCGTCGGTAGTGGGGGAGACGATCCGATCTTGTCCCTTGTTTGGCAGAAAGTCAAGTGAGGGCATGATAGCCCTCACTCGACTCTATGCCCTTGGAGGACCAGAGGGACGTCAAATGTCACTTCCGCCCTCCGGACCTTAAAGGGACCACTTGCCGACCAGCCGCCATTGCTTGATGGTGGCAGGTCGGCTCTCCTGCGCGAATCGCCCTAGCTGCATGCCAGTGCTTTATTAGACTGCAGGGGGCGCGAGCGCCGCTGGAGGCGCACGCAAGCGCCCTCTGTGCCTCTCTGGAGCCGATGCGTGTGTCCGGTGGGCGTGATGTCAGCCAGCTACCCGCGATCACTCCTCACAGTCACTACACCCCCCACACAGTTAGAGAGACCTACCTAGGGAACATTTAACCCCTTGATTGCCCCTAGTGTTAACCCCTTCACTGCCAATGACATTTATACAGTAATCAGTGACTATTTTTAGCTCTGATCGCTGTATAAATGTCACTGGTCCCAAAAAAAGTGTCAAAAATGTCCGATCTGTCCGCCGCAATATCGAAGTCCCGATAAAAATCGCAGATCACCGCCATTACTAGTAAAAAAAAAATATAATAAAAATGCCATAAATCTATTCCCATAGTTTGTAAACGCGATAACTTTTGTGCAACCCAATCAATATATGCCTTTTTGCGATTTTTTTTTTGTTACCAAAAATATGTAGAAGAATACATATTGGTCTAAACTGAGGAATAAATTCGTTTTTTTTATATATATTTTTTTTTTATATGTATTATAGCAAAAAGTAAAAAAAAATATTTTTTTTTAAAAAAATTGTCGCTTTTTGTTTGTTTATAGCGTAAAAAATAAAAACCACAGAGGTGATCAAATACCACCAAAAGAAAGCTCTATTTGTGGGAAAATAGGAAATCAATTTTGTTTGGGTACAATGTCACACGACTGCGCAATTGTCAGTTAAATTGGCGCAGTACCGTATCGCAAAAAGTGCTCTGGTCAGAAAGGTGGTAAATCCTTTCGGGACTGAAAAAAAAAATACTTTTTTTTATATTGCTTTTAAGTGTAAATGTGAGATCTGAGGTCTTTTTGACCCCAGATCTCACATTAAAGAGGACCTGTCATGCTTATTTCTTTTACAGGATGATTACATTTCTTGTAATAGGAATGAAAGTGATCAAAAACATTTTTTTAAAAGGACAGTGTAAAAATAAAAAGTAAAATAATTAAAAAAAAAATGAAAGCGCCTCGTCCCTCCGAGCTTGCGTGCAGAAGCGAACGCATACGTAAGTTGCACCCACATATAAAAGCGGTGTTCAAACCACACATGTGAGGTATCACCACGATTCTTAGAGTGAGAATAATAATTCTAGCACTAAACCTCCTTTGTAACTCAAAACTGGTAACCTGCAGAAATTTTTAAGCGTCGCCAATGGAGATTTTTAAGTGCCAAAGTTTGTCGCCATTCCACGAGCGGGCGCAATTTTGAAGCATGACATGTTGGGTATCAATTTACTCGGTATAACATTATCTTTTGCAATAAAGAAAAAATTTAACTAACTTTACTGTTTTCTTCATTCAAAAAAAGTAAATTTTTTCCAAAAAAATTGAATTTGCAAGACCTCTGCGCAAATATGCTGTGGCGTAAAGCATTGCAACGACCGCCATTTTATTCTCTAGGGCAGTGGTTCTCAACTCCGGTCCTCAGGACCCACCAACAGGCCAGATTTTAAGTATTACCTTGGGGAGATGCAAACTAGAATACTGCAATCACTGAGCAGCAAATTATATCACCTGTGATGTATTTCAGTTATCCTGCAAACCTGGCCTGTTAGTGGGTCCCAAGGACCGGAGTTGAGAACCCCTGCTCTAGGGTGTCTGAAAAAAAAACATATAATGTTTGGGGAGGAAGGAAAGTGGGACTTTAAATGCGGCATAATAATACATAGAGTATATATATGATTTGAAATGTATTTTACAAACATTTTTTGACATTTCATAAAAATACATGAGGTCATTTTATACTTTAATTACATGCAAAAATTGCTAACATAGTAAAAAAACACGAATTTCAGAAATCACATGATTGACAAAATAAATTCATATATACCTAAAAAGTTGCATGGGCTGAACTTGTCTTGGCACCCTAAAAACTACGCGTTTCATGGCTCTCTACCATTCATCAGGAGCTAGGTGCAAATATAAAGCTATAAATAAAAAAAGTTTTGGAGTTAATGAATGCTACCATTTAGAAGGGGAGGAAAAAACAGTTATGAAGCAGGGAATCTATACTCACAAGTAGACTGAGCTGAGCCCAGGTGATATCAGGGATGCCCCTGAAGAAGTTTGTTGGAAGACGAAACTGGTTGGGCTACGGCTACATCCGCGATCCTGATGTTTGGTACGCTCTGTCGAAGCGTGGATTGATACACTTGTTTACTTCTAATGTGATGTAAGTGTAATATTATTTTATTAAATCTGCTTTTTTAATTTTTTCACGCTACGGTAGTCCTTTATTCCCTATCGGTATGTTCTAATGATCCATGACTTGGAGTTTGGAGGGATATTGATTTGGATAAAGCTGTGTGGACCCTTTGTCTGTTTCTTTCCCAAGATGATCTAAAGACCCAGAGGAATTTGTGAACAAGCTTATACTGACCCCCCCGTGAGCCCAGGTGATATCAGGGATGCCCCTGAAGAAGTCTGTTGGAAGACGAAACTGGTTGGGCTACGGCTACATCCGCGATCCTGATGTTTGGTACGCTCTATCGGAGCGTGGATTGATACTCTTGTTTACTTTTAATGTGATGTAAGTGTAATATTATTTTATTAAATCTCCTTTTTTAATGTATTCACGCTACGGTAGTCCTTTATTCCCTATGGGTATGTTCTAATGATCCATGACTTGGAGTTCGGAGGGATATTGATTTGGATAAAGCTGTGTAGAACCTTTGTCTGTTCCTTTCCCAAGATGATCTAAAGACCCAGAGGAATTTGTGAACAAGCTTATACTGACCCCCCCGTGATAGGAGGTCATGGCTTCGTGGTAAGCGTAGATCTTGTCTAGTGGTGGTGGATTAGTCACGGATTTGCTGCATCTCACGGTGGCACGTTTACATGAACTTTATCCATTTATTATTGATTGAGGTTCACCATCATTGAAGATTACATTAATTGGACACTTCACTTAGCATTTTATTTATTTATTCATCCTAGATTAATTCACATGTACCGTGGATTTATGTGCACAAGATATATGAATTGAGTTTTTCACTTTTGGAGATCACATTAACCGGATTCTCAGCACTTTACAGTTGTGATGAATTTATACATAGAGGAAATAGTATGGTGGCACTTACAGCTAATTGCACCTCATCTTGTATTTAAACATGTGTATATAAGAAAAGAGGGGAAGGAAAAGGGAAATGGGGGATTGGGAATGGAAGGGGTAAAGGGGAAATGGGATTATGGCGGTGCTGTTCAGAATATACAAAGTAATAAACTGTAATTAAATAGAATAAAAACACTTTTTATTATGTGCTTAAGTTAAAATAGTACTCAAGTACCCAAATGGTACAGTATAACAGAAATACAACAGAAGCAAATTACATCCGTTTATATTTGAGTGGGGTACAACTCTGACTGTAACCACAATAGCCGTATATTGACGTCCAACATGTTTCACCTAAACAAGGCATCCTCAGGGACTTAGCAGACCAGGCGTTACATATCTAGTATGTGTATAAGAAAAAAGAGCATTTTTACATACAGACCATGCAGAAATACAACATGTTGTATAGAATATATACAGTTAATTTACAACTTGAAACATGATGCATAGACATTCACCTCACTGATTCAGAAATTTGCTCCGACCCCAAAGTATTTATACATACTTTGAATGTGTATGCATGTGTCACTTTTTTAGCTTTTCACAGCGCAACGCTATTTTTTTACTTCTACATGCTATTGTATATATATGTAGTGCAAATTTATTTTTTCTAACAGCTAATATTATAAATTAACAAGCTGTTTTGCATCTTTTTTTTTTCGAAGTAAACATGTCACATTTGTGTAGAGATTCATGACATTTCTAGAGGATCCTATTAAAATATATCTAAACAGACGTAGGAGTAGATTGACACATTTAGCTTGATTGCGGGTTCAGGAAAATATGTTATGTTCAGAGCGAGTTCCGTAGGCACTGCTGTGTACTGCCAATATTGTGATGGTGTAAAAGCCGGTGCCAGAGCTAATAAGTATAGCTGAAGCAGTTATTAGCAACATCGTCATACATTCATTAAATGATTCTTGGAGGAGATACAGAACTTGTTTTAAGAACATTTAATAATTCCACATTGGAAATTTTTTTTTAATCAGTGAAAGATGCAATATAAAGAAAATAGTGACAGCATATGGATGTTTCCTCCTTGTTTCTGTCCTTTTATTTTGCACCATATTTTCCATTTTCCCTACTCTACATTATCAAGCTGTGCTCATTTTTAGTGGTGAATTTAACCATTTTTTTTTTTTTTTTTTTTAATTCTTTACTTGCCGACCGCGTAACTGGCAATTTACACCATGATTTGGATGTTAAATACTAGATGCCATAACCCCTCCCAGTATAATTTTTTCTAAGGTGGCACGCTTTTCGATAAAAGTGATCCCAGCGGCGGATTCACAGCGGGATCACTTTTTGACGCAAAGGGAGAGGTGCACTTCCTGGGCTTACGTTAACCACTTCCCGACCGCGCACTGCCTTTTTATGGCGGCAGTGTGGCTTTATTCTGCGAATCACCGTAAATAAACGACGATTCGTGGACGTGCAGTTAGGGGACGAGAGTGCGCCGATGGCGGCGCTCTCTCGGGCCCGGTGCACTCTGCATGAGTGTGCCCGTGGCTCGCCGGCGGACATCTGGTGAGCTGCCAGAGGGAAAGAACGAGGAACCGCCAAAGTAAACACGGTGGTTCCCCATGCTGACAGGTGGCATGTAAGAGATCTGCAGATACCTGTCACTGGGATCAGTTAGATCTCTTATGCAAGTAAACATGTAAACAACAGCCAGCCGCACAATAGCTGTAATAGTTCAATAGTGTTTGCACAGCGCTTTCAGCAAATAAAGTCCACAAGCTGTTTAAAAATTGGGTGAGGGATCCACGTCAGAGAGTAGGATAAGAGTCCATAACAAAACATTGCCAGCAACCAGGTTCCTTATACCACCACCAGTGATCCGCTCCCTATGCAGTGCCCACTTACCGGACACCCACTTGGATAAGAACCATTTGGTATATGTAAACACCTGCACTGCTGACAGTCTTCCACTGCTCTGCTGCCACACATCCACTGATATACAAGAACCCAGGGGACCCCAAACAAGGCTGTTAGCCGTGATATAAGCCACCCCGAACACCAGCAGTGGGGTTCCCTGGATTATGGGTCATTTAGCCGAGACACCAGGGACTGCGTCCAGCCAAATCCACACGCATGGACAGATGGCCAGACCTTTAGACTAGCCAGTTAGAGGAGCACACCAAGGTCCTGCACATAGTGTCCATCCGTCCATGCGTGTGGATTTGGCTGGACGTATATCACCTATACTGCTACCTATCTTTGGTAAAAATGACCCAAATAAGTGTATATTATTTGGTCTGTGTTAAAGTTATAGAGTCTACAAACTATGGTGCCAATCCTTGAAAATTGATCACACCTGATGCACTGACGGCCTATCTCAATTCTTGAGGCCCTGAAATGTCAAGAAAGTACAAATACCCCCCAAATTACCCCATTTTGAAAAGTAGACATTCCAAGGTATTTAGTAAGAGGCATGGCGAGTTTTTTGAAGTTGTACTTTTTTCCCACAATTCTTGGGAAAATTAAGAAATTATTATTTATTTATTTATTTTTTGCACAAAATTGTCATAACAACAAGTTATTTCTCACACACAGCATATGCATACTTCCAATTACACCCCAAAATACATTCTGCTACACGCCCCGAGTATGGCGATACCACATGTGTGAGACTTTTACACAGCCTGGCCACATAGAGAGGTCCAACATGCAGGGAGCACCGTCAGGCATTCTAGGAGCAGAAATTTCACATCTAATTTGCTAACGACCTATTACATTTTTGAAGGCCCTGGAGCACCAGGACAATGGAATTATCCACAAAATGACCCCATTTTGGAAAGCAAACACCCCAACGTATATTCTGTGAGGCATTATGAGTCTTTTGAATGGTTCATTTTTTTTCACAAGTCTTTGAAAAATGTGGAAAGAAAATGAAAACGCTTTTATTTTTACACAAAGTGGTCAATTTCTAAGATATTTCTAACACATAGCATGTACATAGCAAAAATTAACCCACAAAAATATTCTGCTACTCGCCCCAAGTATGGCGATACCACATGTGTGAAACTTTTTCACACCCTGGCCACATAGAGAGGTCCAATATGCAGGGAGCACCGTCAGGCGTTCTAGGAGCATAAATTACACAT
Source organism: Glandirana rugosa (assembly GCA_018402905.1). Lineage (NCBI taxonomy): Eukaryota > Metazoa > Chordata > Amphibia > Anura > Ranidae > Glandirana > Glandirana rugosa. Next base: position 2,483,208 of record BLSH010323185.1, on the reverse strand, counting down.
AAAATTTCATTTATACCCATCACACTCTTGAAGGCCCTGGAGAACCAAGACAGTGGAATTACCCCCAAAATGACCCCATTTTGGAAAGCAAACACCCAAGGTATATTCTATGAGGCATGGGCTTCAGATAGGTACTCGGGTACTCTGATGGGCTGCAGATAGGTACTCAGGTATTCTGATGGGCTGCAGATAGGTACTTGGGTACTTTGATGGGCTGGATACAGGTACTTGGATAATCTGATGTACTGGTAAAAGGTACTTGGGTACTCTGATGGGCTGCAGATAGATACTCGGTTACTCAGATGGGTTGGTGACAGGTACTCGGGTAATCTGAAGGGCAGGTGACAGGTACTCTGGTACGCTGATGGTCTGGTGATAGGTACTCTGATGGTCTGGTAACAGGTACTTTAATGAGCAGGTGACAGGTACTCGGGTACTTTGCTGGGCTGGTGACAGGTACTCAGGTTCTATGATGGGCAGGTGACAGGTACTCTGGTATGCTGGTGGGCTGGTGACCAGTACTCTGGTACTCTGATTGGCAGGTGACAGGTACTCGGGTACTCTAATGGGCAGGTGACAGGTACTCGGGTACTCTGATGGGCTGGTGACAGGTACTCGGGTACTCTGATGGGCAGGGGACAGGTACTCAGGTACTCTGATGGGCAGGTGACAGGTACTCGGGTACTCTGATGGGCAGGTGACAGGTACTCGGGTACTCTGATGGGCTGGTGACAGGTACTTTGATGGACAGGTGACAGGTACTCGGTTACTTTGATGGACAGGTGACAGGTACTCGAGTGGGCAGGTGACAGGTACTCGGGTACTTTGATGGACAGGTGACAGTTACTCGGGTATTTTGATGGGCAGGTGACAGGTACTCGGGTACTCTGATGGGCAGGTGACAGGTACTCAGGTACTTTGATGGACAGGTGACAGATACTCGGGTACTTTGATGGACAGGTGACAGGTACTCGGGTACTTTGATGGACAGGTGACAGGTACTCGGGTTTTTTGATGGGCAGGTGACAGGTATTCGGGTACTTTGATGGACAGGTGACAGGTAGTCGGGTACTTTGATGGGCAGGTGACAGGTACTCGGGTTCTTTGATGGGTAGGTGACAGGTACTCTGATGGGGTGGTGACAGGTCCTCTTTATTAGGGGGGTGGGAATCAGTGTGCTTGGTGTACACAGTGGGCGGTAACGAGCTGTTACCGCAATCTCCCGTTCACACAGGATCGGTGTGTGACAGGGAGGACCACGGTAACAGCTTGTTACCTCGGTTTGTTTACATGACATGACCGGCTGTGATTGACACAGCCGGTCATGTGATAAAGGGCCAATTTTATTGGCTCTTTACCCTGATCGGGGGGGGGACACGACCCCCCGGCACACAATCGATCCACGATCGCCGCTCTGCGGGCCCCCAAGGTGAAGCGGCGAGAAGTGGCTGACGTCATATGACGTCGGCCCGGATTGACGAGCGGTTCCTGCCGACGTCATTTTACTATGACTCGGTAAGGAACTGGTTAAAGGGCAGGGACTGATGTAAATGTATATGTGTGCTGCATTAAATGACAGTACTATATACGTACCTGTAATAATTATAATAATAATAATAATAACAATAAGAATTAAAAAGATGTCGCTAGTAGGGTACCTTAATACCAGAAAAAATAGACAGCGGAGTTACATGATACATAACGCATCTACCCTTGAGCTTCACAGCTCCTGGAAGAACATTGTCAAGTACAATAATGAGTTTGATGGAAACCAGCATTTCATTTTCTACGAAGGATTGGGGAAAGCAATAACGAGATATGGAGAAGTAAGCGAGGGTAGAGAACAACATGGATAACAACAGACGTAGTCAGGAAGCTACAAGTGGCAAGGGCAGGGAAGGGGGGCAATAACTTTGCGAGTTTAGGCAGTATACTTTATGTACCTGTGTACTAGCTTTCCGCTAAGAGAACTTATGGAAAATATCCTCTCTATGGGTTTCTTTTTTCTCCATCACAGATCTGTTGGATTATGGTTTATATTCTATAAATGTTTTTCTCTGCTAATTTTTATGAAGTTTCAATGCAGTTGAACAAAAAGTTAATTTTTATGACATAGTAGTGGAAGAGTTTACTCCAACTTCAATAAAAAGAATACTTAAAAAAAAATACTATTCCCTTAAAAAATGAATGCTTCCACATTTATGCTCCCTATAGCCCCCCTTGAAAAATGACTTGCGTCACACCTGATATTTCTCTAAGCATTATAAAGAATCAAAGAAAAACAAAAAAGATGGACTGCACAAAAAAGTTAAAGCGGAGTACCGGTCGCTTTGGTGTTTTTTTTGATAAAATGGCCCCGTGATTGTCACCTCTCATTCTTTCAGAATTGCCAATCGTCACAATTGTCCCCTTTAACGTAGATGTGCAGCAGTTATTTCTCACTTTGTTCCCCTTCTGCAGGGCATGACCATTGCTGTGGGCATGTGAAGTCCACTGGGTCCCTCTTCCAGGATTAGGTGCCGCCTTGCAGTGGGTCATTTCCTGTTTGAAAATAATGCAATGCTACCAGCCGCTATGCCCATTGACTCTTGGGATTGATGACACTGATCTTCCAGGAGCCAATGTGCGACCAGAAATGATGTACCTCTTTGTGGCGAGCTACACAGGAAGAGGACAAATATGCCATTAAAAACAACGTAAATCGACCTAAAAAAGAAAAAAGCGCCAATGAGTTTTTAAGCTGCAAAAAAGAACTGGATGGGCCAAAGTTTGAAATGTGGGTGGAAGCTGTTGTGAAATAAATAAATCAAGTCATGCACCTACTAGAAGCCAGTCTAAACAATATTTATCTTTATTATCCTGAGATTATCACCAAAATACAGACTTCTATCTCGAAGCACCTAGAGGCCCACAGTTTGGACACCAGGGTCCTACAAAAATGAACATTAAACCATTTATTAATTGGGGGGGGGGCATAATAATACATTTGTGATAAAGCAGGTAGAATTTAGCCGAGCTGGCAGTTATGTAATGCAATACTTTGGGACTCTAGAGGACTCTGAAGATGACTAAAGGTGCAGGCAAGTACCTTGAAGTCCACAAATGAATGTTGGTGCCCATTTTCTACCTTTTCCCAAAGTACAGACAGGCCCGAAGCAAAAAAAAAAAAAAAAAAAAAAAAAAAATGAGCGTAGGGCCTTAATGACAGGGTGCCCTGGGCGGAGACAGAAGGGTTAAGTCAGCTAGGGGTGGGGAACAGGAACGGGGCGTGTTAGGGTTTTTAAGGCAGGGGCGGTAGCAAAGAGTCAGCAGAGCGGGAACAGGAAAGAATTCCCACCCTCCCTCCCTTTTATCTTGCTTAGGTATTGTAGATTGTTGAATGTGGCGGTTGGGGTCTCAGGAGCCCGGTCAAGTTGGTCAGGTTGGGAAGGATCCATCGTAGATATGGAGTCCTCAGTGGTGGGCAGTTACACAGGGTAACTGAAAAAAGGAAGGTACCCGAGCCGGCGTAGTGCGGCTGGGAAATGGGCGGTACAAAATACATACAGGATTGGTGAGATGGGGCCTCCTGGGATTCCTACCGGCTTAAAACATGCTTTGGGATTATGTTGTGTTAATGGTTAATTGGTTTGTCAAAATAAAACGGCCTAACGGCCAATTTCCTCCATACGGTGTGCAGTGTCATTATTTATATGTTAAGGTATACGCATAAGGTCTACCCGGGTCAAGGTATTCTTTAAAATGCTTGAGATGATGATTAAGCGAATTGTATTTTCGTGATACGCGTCCATCTTTCCTGTCCGTCCTTTTGCTTTGCCGTTGGACATGTCCTTTGATACTTTTGTATGTATTTGGACTTCCATTGCTTTGAATAAACTGGATTACCATTTCCCAATCTGCTTGAGTGCTGTCTACTACTATTTTTCATTGATTACTGCATGGTGTGGTTCGCGGACCGGACGTGCACACAGTGACTGGGATTTCTTATCACTCACCTGGAGCGGTGTCTTTCCTTCCCTGTTTTGTAAAATTATTTACAGTAGACTGATCCCATTCACATATAGTGTATACCTAATGAACATAAAAATCAGGAGAGGTCCTCTTTTCTCCTGAAATAAATCAACGTTGACATTTCTGTACAAACCACAATGTGGGGCTTCAAAATCCGATGTCTTATGAAGTGTATTCCCCTGAGCATTGAAACTATTTTTATAATAATGAAAAAAAAAGGGAAAAAAAAATAACAGAAGCCGTTTTCAAGCCAGAAAATCAATTTATAGGTCTGTTGGCTGGTGTAAGCATTTCTTACCATCTGCCCTCAGTGCTTTCAGCTGGCAAATTGGATAACAGTTATTAAAAATGGGATAAGAGAAGATTTGGAGAGTTGTGTATGGAATTAAGTATTAACGGTGAGTTTTACAAGGGAGGAAAAACCAAAAATCCTGGTATGCATGTGTTGCTTAAGGGATCAGTCCATTCCAAAATGATATTTCAGTTCTAGGAGGATGTTAGAGAGATGTTCACCCACCCTGGTCAGCAGCTGTGCCTGAATGGTCTCCTGATATCAGTTCCTCAAAATATCCTCAGCAGAAATGATGTGAGCTATGCCGTGGCATGGGTCATGTGATCATGCATCAGATGATACAGGATTCCTGTTGTTTCCGTTGTTTCTGTTGTTTCCTTTCCTACTTCATCCTAAACTGAAAGGAAAAGTTTTGACTTTGGACACACTTATGCCAGGTACACACTTTTCTTGTTCAATCAAACGGGCTGAAAAAAACCTGACAGATCACTGTACTAACACAAGCGCTGTTAGTACAGCAATCTCCCCCGCTGAGCTATTGTGTTCTGACAGGGAGTCCCCTCCTTCAGAACACAGTGATCAGCGCTTGCAGCCTTTGGCTTTCCAGTATGTCCGTTCAATCTTTGTACCAGCTTCTGTCGGACAGACTGCTGTACACATGGGCCAAATGTACTATTTAACCAGCCAATACTAACCCGTGCGTACCAGCCTTTTGAAGGTGAGCTTTGGTAATCAGGAAAAATGTACCCTTGCAGTGTGGCCCCAAATGTACCTTTGCATTGTGGCCCCCAAGGGCTGCAAAGGTTAACTACTTGTTATGTCTAGGGATGTATTACTTACTTTAATCCCTGATTTGGAATGCATGTGACTGGGCTTGCACTGCCTCCTCTGAAAAAGCACATTGTACTGCCTCCTCACTGCCCTGCCTGCATGCTAAAATGGGGCGTTTAAGCATGCGGAAGCATTAACAGACCTTCAGGCTTTGCTTTATTTTCCCCTATAAAATTCTGTTTTCACCTTTTTAATCATCAAGCATGGGCCATGCCTGCTTAATGTGTGTTGGCATGGCCACTTGTAATCTCCACCAGGGGCGCAGATGACAAAATTGCAGGCAGGTGTTAGTGTAGTCACTGGTAATCTACACTTATAAAGGGTAAATAGAACTAGTGGGCAAACCAGTAACTACTCCAAATGGTAATCTACTCTGCAATCCCTTACTGCACTGCTACTCTGTCTGAGCAATCTGCTTGGATGGGGATAGGGTGTATTTGGTTTGCCCACTTGATTGAAGAAATATATAGGAACTGAACTATATACACTCCAGTATATACAACCTATTTTCTTTCATGTCCAGCACATACACTTGCTTGCAGACTATCACTCCCAGGACCAGCTAGCACTGTTATAAAGAGTTTGACACTGGCTCAGCCAGACCCAAAGCAAACACCCTTTGCAGGCAGGGACTGCGGGCCCCTATGGTGTAGCAAATATAGGTAGTCCTTAGTGCTAGCTGTCCTACATGGCTACTGTTCCCAGTAGCACCTCTTCAGGCCCTGCCAGCCCTCCTGGTTGCAGCTGTCTCTTTCCACTGCCCGTACCACCACAATCCTCCTGAACTGGCTCTGCACCCATCACAGACTGCTCCTTCCCAATCCTCTCAGGCGTGCGCCCCAGTCCTTCTGTGTGTCACTCACCAGCCCCCCTGGCTGCTCCTGATGCTCCTGGAGATTTGCCCAGCAATGTTCTCCCGCTGTCCTCTCCTTGCTCCCAGTGCTTCCTGTCCAGGAAACCTCCGTGTGTCTTAAGAGGGTCCTGTCCGCACCCGAGCCCATGCCCAAGGTCACCCCCCTAAACTGGGGAGCGCCCTCAAAGGCCACGTCAGCCTAACACTCCATCTCCAGATTCCACCCGAATAACTCCACCCCAGCTGGACTGACCCTGAGTATTTGAGGGTGCCTGCCCCCTGCCAATCCAAGTTGGGGATTGGTCAGGGCCCTCAGAACACTCCAGGCAACTCCATCTTACCTCCCCTCCCATTCTTCTAGAAGGTTGCAGAATATTCAAGAAGTAGATGGTAGGTCTCAGTGATGCTGCCTTTGCGTCATCCTGCTCTCCCTGGATTTCTGTCCAAGCCAGGACAGAACACAGACAGGCTCAACCGCCAGGCAAGCCTGCAAAAATGTACCTACACTTAGACAAAAAAGAAACGGTCTATACTTCTAGCACTAAAGGGTGCTACATGTGTAATTAATATGTGTTTGGTTTTAAAGGGATGAGATGGCAACCCTATTGTGAGGGCGAGGTAGGCCTAGCATTGGGGCAGGCTCCTGTCAAGTAGGAACAGCATAGGGATGCTCGGTATCCAAGGAAGGTCACAGTAAGCCTTTCTGGCTTTTTTATCTGACGCAGCCTTGCACAGGGCACTGGCTAGGACAGCACTCTTTCAAGGAAGCCACCACTGGGAAGCTTCTCAGGCACATGCTTAAAGAGACATTTCAGTCTCCTTGACTGTGACTATGCCCCCTTCCACCATGATGGTGAAATTGCATATTTCCATATTAGTTATCTAGTTGCCTCACAAATGTCTAAGGAAGCCTTTAATATCCTGGTTATCCTGGTTACGGTAGCTGATCCATACCAAAGGAATATCACTATAAATTGACCAGGCCCTTAAAAGGTAATTTTGCTTGCAAGGGAAGTTGACCATGGGTTGGTCATTCCTTACACACAAATCCTATATACTACAGTTATAAATTGAAACATTCAGTCTCGTCTTCAGGGCTTGCTATCATGCATGTGTCTGTAATGATCTGGCCACGCCGCAAAATCCAGTGGGAACTCTGTGGGGAAACATCTTTAGTTAAGTATTCTTGTTATATTTTCTAATATTATTATCTGTATCTGTCATTACTCTTATTCAATGTTATACGTATGTATACGTATAACTAAATGTTATAAGTACTTGTGTGATCTCTCTTTGAACATATCGAATACAACCCCAAAAAACATGAACTATCATGTGACCGTGATAAAACACACCAAAAGGGCTCTGCCAGCTTTCGGGGCCTGGCAAACCCCTGCTGCACATTTGTCCATGTGCCGAGCTGTGCTCACAAACCTCCATCACTGCACCGTCCTTGCATACTTGCACATGGAAATCCAGGTGTGCACATATATGCTAAAGATCTCTGCTGGGTACAGATCCCAAACTTAGTCTCTAACCCCTTGATGGACATGATTAAATGCTCAGACCCACAAAAATTGATTTCTATCTTTTACAACATGCTACTTACCCCTTCATCGACACAAATAGCATATAATGCAAAAATTAAATGGGAAAGGCATTGCGGGAATATAGAAGATGAGGACTGGAGTGAGGCCCTTGACACATGCAAGGCGGTTTCACCTAAAATATCCGACAGGCTCACACAAGTATACATCCTACATCAAGCATACCTCACGCCACTTAGACTGTCTAGATTTAGCCCAGGACAGCCTGCTACATGCCTCCTCTGCAAACGAGACATTGGGTCCTTCTATCATCTTCTTTGGACATGCCAGTGCATTCAGGGCTACTGGAAACAGGTGGTGGAGTTTCTGCATGACACCATGGGATCTCCTCTTACTCTGGACCCAAAATGGTGCCTGCTGGGCATTTTTCCTGACATAGACACAGATAAATATACCAAAACCTTTTTACACGAAGTCCTATTCTTAGCTAGGAAAAATATTGCTAAAACGTGGATGAGGCAATCATCCCCTAGACTGTCGGATTGAATAAGGGACGTTAACGTCACACTCCCATATAAAAAATGCATATATATTCATAGAGGATGCCCTAACAAGTACAAGATTTTGGACCGGTGGTTGGAGATATCTGAAACATGCCTGTGATGTAATAATCCTAAAACATGATGATAGATGGGTTGCAAACAAGATTCTTTGTATTAAACCTTCTTTTACCTGTATTACTAAATGTCTGCTGCCCACTCCATAACATGCTATGGTATATGAGACATATATTGTGTAAACTTGATCTGTACCTGTGGATGTCTTTTGTGCATTGTACAATAGTTTTGCTTAATAAACGCAGTCACATGTGCAACGTCATTCTCCTCTTGGCGAGAAAGGAGGAAATGCTGCCCTCCAGCACAAAACAAAGAAGTACTTAAAAAAATATCCAATTTAGGTAGAGGGAGGGGGCTGGAGCCAGGTACGCCCAAATTGTCTTTTAGGGTAAAAATCTGTTTTAAGGAAGAACACTTAGAGTCTCCTGTCTGTACAAAAAAATTGACTTAAATGCCCCACATTGCTATTGGCTGTGAGAAGAGTCCATTGGTGGGGTTCTCATAGGGTCAATATGGATAGAAATTGCAGCATCATAATATCGTGACTCCAGGGGTGATATCATGGCATTGGGCATGGACTGCAGTGTGGTATTGCCAGTCTCCGCTGTTGGAAATGGCACCATTAAGGGTCAAAAAGAGTAAAACATTTCATTAGAAGAGTTCTTTTCTAAATATTGTGTTTTGGCTGGGAGTGGAATAAATAAGAGGAATTAAGGGGGCGGGTTGATTTTTGTTTGAAAAAGAACTTTAAAACAGGTTTTTAAGTTCAAATTTGGTATTGTCAGTTGGTATTACAAATGTTGCTTCCCTAATGTGATCATAATGCGAAGCTTTCTTTCAGAGTACGAGACAATCACTTTTCGTAAACCCAAGACTAGAACTCCCTAAATTCCTTTTAAGCCACTTTGCTGATTTTCGAAGTTACGTAAGTAATCAGACTAATTGGTTTTCTCAAGCCTGATTTGTCCTTGAATTCAGCCTTCTTCAAACTTTCGAGAGCCATTTCTAGTGATTTTTTTCATCTTAAAGTAGATAAATATTTGTGCCAATCAAGCGATCTCTGATGCTGGATTTTCGACAGTAATTATTCCTCTTCATACGTTCCTCTCTGTAATCATGGACAGTCTACAATAACTGGAAAATGGAATCAGTGGGTGTCTGGATTCTGCACTCTATGTAATTGCATGTCCTTTACATTTTTAAAATGTTGACAACCTTGTTCTTTAACCCCCCCGATAATTGTAACCCACATGGAAGAATACTTACCTTTGGCTCCACTACAGAGATCTTCACTTGTGTGGCCCTTCCTACTGCTTCGCACCCTTTGCGCAAAAAAGTTCCAACCAAGTCCCTCTCCAATTGCGCAGACATGCTGTTTCCTTCACCCATTCCTCTGGCTAGAACCATACTTCTACATTGCTAGGACCACCATGAATATGTGGGAAGAAACAGAGTGGTGCGGTCTTAGTAAACATACACCAACAATTGCAGAGTACAGAACTTGTATTAATGCAGAATCCAGTAATTCACAACAACCCAGTGGGAAGGCTCCCGACCAGGAGAACTGACAGCATAGAGCAGCAAGATATAGAAACCTTACAAGAGGACCTGAATAAATTAATGGAGTGGGACACTGCATGGCAAATCAAGTTTAACATTGGCAAATGTAAGGTAGAGGTACATGGAGGGTAAAAATATAAATGCAAGTTACTCACTAGGGGGATTCCAGGCTGGAGAAGGATCTAGGGGTCTTAGTAGAAGACAGACTGAGCAATAGCATGCAGTGTCAAGCTGCAGCTTCCAAAGCCAGCAGAATATTAACATGCATTAAAAAGGGAATTTACTCCAGGGATAAAATTATAATTCTACCACTTTATAAAACTCTGGTTCAGCCCCATCTGGAGTATTCCATCCAATTCTGGTCACCAATCCTCAGAAAGGATGTGCTGGAGCTGGACAGAGTCCAGAGAAGGGCAACTAAATGAATATGGGGACTGGAGGACCTCAATCACGAGTAACGACTACAAGCACTAAATGTGTTCTCCCTGGAAAAGAGATGCTTGAGAGTAGATTTGATAGCGATATACAAATATCTCAACGGTGATCCCAGCATAAGTATGAAACTTTTTAGTCCCAGGTAGTGTAAGAGGACACAGGGCCACACAATGAGACTGGAGGAGAAGCGGTTTAACCTTAAGCTGAGTAGGGAGTTTTTCACTGCCAGAACGGTAAGGATGTGGAACTCTCTTCCACAATCGGTGGTGTCAGTAGGAAGTATGGATAACTAAAAAGCATCAGAATAAATATATAAACTGATCATAGCAGCGCTAAAACATCACTTAAACGTAATGCCGGTATGTCGACTCATATTAGATAAAAGTCCTCAGTAATTGGAACAAATGTTTGTGTGATCTTCTAAACTTTGCCAGTAGAAACACCACCACCTCACCGAGGTTTCCCCCTATATGGAGGGACTCACCAGATGATCTTATAAAACCAGCCCTTAGTGGTATGTCCTAGGATATCCAAAACCTGGCAAATTCCTTTCTCATTTAATACACCTGCAGCTTCCACCGTCCTCTCAGAAAATTCTTTCAACAAACGGAGCTCACATAGGGCATTATCACCAATAAATTTATTAAAAAACACACTATCACAACATGCCCCCCGCTGGGGTGCGCACTTACATCAAACCATTAAAATTCAGCATAGTAAAATCATGTTGACACAGTCAGGAGACTGCCTTTCTCACGGCCCCCAGTGGATCTCTGCCAGCGGTGTTCCCGGGTGAAAGGACATCTTGTCATGTGTCTGATTGACGGAGCGGCCGCGTGGTCACTCACTGACGCGTTTCGTCATTACTTTGTCTGAGGGCGTGGCCACACGGCACAGCCCAACTCCTTTACAGAGCGACAACTCCCGGTATTAACCCGAGTTATCACTCTCATCAGTGCTCAGTGTACAAGCGACTAACAGCTGCTGTTGATTATACTAAGCTTTAGCCATCATATATCTTATGGCCTTGCTGCTGATATTTAACATCTTGCCCAGCCAGCGTCCAAAAGGCGATAACAACTTTCTATGATCAGTATATAACCAATCCTCCAATTAGGGTCCGGTCATCCGATCAAGATATCTGATCGTACCATGTATGGTACATGGCAAAGTTTAGAAGATCACACAAAGATTTGTACCAATTACTAAGGACTTTTATTCAATATGAGTCGACATACCGGCATTAAGTTTAAGTGATGTTTTAGTGCTGCTATGATCAGTTTATATATTTATTCTGATGTTTTTTAGTTTTACGCACACATTATTAGTGGCTGCTACAGTTTTATTTCTACTCCCATATAGGGGAGTGGATATCATATGATTGACATCTGTTGTGCGCTGATTGCCATACTTTTTTTTTAACAGAAAAGTTTTTATTGTTTTCAAAATCAAACAAGAGCATAGGTAGCATACAAGTAAGAGTCGCTCAACGAGCGATTACATATACAAATAATCCAGTAATTCGCAGTAATATTAGGCAGATAGAATTATATGGATAGCAGTCAACATAAGTGGCAGTGTCAAACACATTTATCATACAAAAAGACCGGATTAGTTACAAATACATCTCCCCCCCCCCCCAAAAGGAAGAAGGGGGGGAGCGGGCCGGGACCATCTCAGAACCGTCAGCCCTTCCCCCATTCTCCCCAAATTTTTTCAAATTTCTTAGGGCACTTTCTATTCATATAGGTAAGTTTATATAATGGAAGGACCGCATCTATCAATGTCTTCCACTGAGACACCGTGGGAGGGGCGGCCTCTCTCCATTTGAGCAGTATAGTTTTCCTAGCATAAAATGCTGCATAGAATAAGAACAATTTTTATAGGTGTTTTTGGTCACCATATCCGTGACTCCCAGCAACAGGACCACCGGGTCCAATCCCAGAGGGATACCAGCCACTGAACTAAGTACCTGAGTCACCCCCAGCCAAAATTGTTGTATCACCGGGCAGGACCATGTGACGTGGATAAAGGTGCCCTCCTCCCCAGTGCTGATTGCCATACTTGATCGACCCTTTGGGTGTGTATCAAATTTGGCATTTCATTTAGGAAGAATGGATAGTTTTAAAAGATTTTTGAATGTGCATCTTCTTAGCGACAACAATATAGGTGGATATGGGAAATGATTTTCTACACACACCTACGCAGGTTGAACTGGATGGACTGTCTTTATTCAACCTTACTAACTATGTAACTATATAACTATGTATATATATATATATATATGTGTTTGGTTTGTTTGTACATTGTCTGTCACTTTGAGAAAAGGGGACATTTGTGTCGCTGAAACGCCCATGTTTTTTTTCCTGTACAAGCTTTCTTTTGCTACTAAGATCTCAGTAAAAATGTGATCTCTACTTTTCCTGGTGTGTTGGCCATTGTATCTGTAGAAAGAAAAACCTGACTGAAATGCTAATTTATTTCAACTCCTTTCAAAAAATTTTTTTTAAAAAATGGTTGGAGTTAGGCTTTACTGTAACTCTACCTCAACCCTGAAGTATTGCTTGTCTTTTTTATTTAAAAATGTAATTAAATAATATGAGTAATGTTCCAATTAAAATATATGTGGATATAGATGCAGTATAAAGAGGTGTTTTGTTTTGCTTAGAGTTTTATTCATTGTTTAACACAAATTTTCTGTAATAAAAAAAACAAGAAATCTGGAACCTTTTCTCACCTCTATATTTAATGTTCCCTTCCAATTAGTCCAAATGTGCCAACCTGACAAAGTGCTTTTTATTATAAGCAAAGTAATACAGGATACAATGTTCTTGTTTTCGCAGTAATTTATCTCTCTGTACACAAGCCATCATCGTCCGGTGAGAACGATTTTTGAGATCCAAGCTCGGCCAGGCCATGTCTGTGAGCAAGTAGTCACCAGAGGAAATTTATGACATTCTGCTTCAAATTATTCTTTGATGAAACTGCTGATTGGATTTGAACATCATTACAACAAAAGAGTTTGTTATTGGGCTCTGCCATGTAGGTATCCTGGCATCCATCAGATTTACAATACAGCTAACAAATGCACCATTTCTTTGACCAAAGGCTTGACAATATTCTGCAAAAGGGGAGTAAATTGAAGTGGAGATGCTTAGTCAAATTTTATCCGTCATGTGATCAGTGCAGGTTAACGCCTAATTCCAGTTTGCATGTTTGGGTTAGATCTTCTGTTAAAATGTAATTGCTCTTTATGCCCAATCGACACCCTTTGGTTTGGGCATGATGGGGTACAGTGCCAGGACAAGGTCCTCTGGCAACCAAGGAATGAATGCCAAAGCAGACCATCCTTGAGCTGCAGGCAGGGCCGTTGATAAGTGGGGACCACCAGTCATTCTGTACAGGGCCCAGGTCAACAGAGGGGCCCAGGCAGCTGGGTGAATCAGATGTGGGCAGGGACGGTGATCGGCACGGCGCGCGGGAGGGGGGGGTTACTGGAACTGATCTCCTGTATGCTTCTCTGTAGCATCTGAAAGCTGGCTTCTTCTCCTCTCCCTCCCACTGGCTTTCACCTGCTGCATAGAGAGCCATGCAGGGGAACGGTTCCAGTAATTGCACCCTCCCACACAGATCACCTTCCCTGTGCACCATACATTTCCCCTGCTGCCCATGCCCCCACAGTGCTGTGGCTTCCCTCCTTTCCCTCCCTCCAGCAGCTGCAAGGAAACAATAGGATCCTTTAGGAGGGAGAGTGGGGTAAGGGTTCGGTAAATATGTGACATTTACCAGCCCCATCCTTTCCTGAATGAACACAATGGGGTTGAGTTACTAAAGGCAGATTGCACTCTCCATGTGCAGTTGCTCCAGAGCTTAGTAAATGAGGTAAAGTTTCACTTTACAAAGAGTACCCAATCATATGCAAGGATTTAAAAAAAAAAAAAAAACAGCATTTTTGCTTGCACATGATTGGATGATGGAAGTCAGCAGAGCTTCTGCTCATTTACTAAGCTCCGGGGGACAACTGCACTTGCAGAGTGGAAAGCCTATTTGCCTTTAAATCAATCCGATGAGTGATTGGTCATTCACTGTGTTCATTCATAACTGAAGTTTATTACATTGTGTTTATTTAGGGAGGGACCTGTCAGCATGAGCGTCCGCAGGTAGGGGCAAGGGGGGGGGGGCAATTGCCCCCCCGGAATCAGATCAGGGGTTCCCCTTCCCCACATGGTCCTTAATTCTGGGCAGTTCGGAGCGGTCACATGACCGCGTGAAACCACTCCTCAAGTCCGCCCCACCTGCTGCGGACAGAAGGCAGCCTGCGTCCTCCCAGCCAGGGACCGCGTGGAGAACGCTTCACCTCTAACCTGCATGGCCGGGACCACTCAGCATTGATCGATTAGGACGGGTGAGCTTCTCTTACTTCTCCCTCTCCCCACGGCCAATGTGGCTATCAGCGCTGATCTGCTCTCTTCACACAGTCTGCAAAGACCCAGAACTGAGCACCGCCAACGGCAGGTCCTGCACGGACTTCACACGGCCTCCTGGCAACTACCACACACACCGCCCCATTGACTGCTTAAGGTGTGCCCCATGTGCACTTGGGGACTGGAGGTCCCTTCATGAACCCCGAAGACACGGGCCATTATAGCTAAGTATATGCTCCTCATGTGAGCCTCCTTTACTCCCTACCGGTCTTCATTGTTCCTCCCTGCATGAGACCAACCAAGACCTTGAAATTATGCCCCCCCCTGGAAAAAGTTCTGCGGACGCCCATGCCTGTCAGGTTGGCTGTATGGGGCCCCATGGTTTTCAATAGCAGCCCTGGCTGCAGGAATGGCATCTGGTGCCCATTGGTCCTAGGGTTACCTCCAGGGAGCGATGAATAGGAAAGTGGCTGCTGCGACAAGGTTAAACCAGTGTAATATTGTTATAGCGAGCATGTTAAAGCATATCTAAAACCAGACCCAAAATGTAATATCTCAAAGAATGGCCAGCATGGTTGAATCCTGTGTGCAAATGGTGCTTGCAATGTTAACCTATTTGAAAAATTTGCATGTAATTATTACAGAAAAATAATAAACCAGTGTCAATAAATGATATTTCAATATGCAAAAAATGAATGACCAAAGTGCTCAGTCCCAAATCAATATAGTGGTGTATTTAAAACAAGTCCTTATCAGATAATAAAGCGCCTTGTGCTCTCTTCAATTATAGTGTCCATTCCTTGTGTCACCAGTGTACCGCTGTGTGATATGGGTCTCCACTCACCAGATCTTGTCATATGACAAGGAGAAGTCAAAAATCGCTTTGGAGCGTACAGATCTTAAAACAGGGGCACCTCACATCAGCTGAATCTCCCTTATTCCCCATTTTGGGTAACCCAGGATTCACCCCAGGTCTTGACATTCAGGAATACCACACTCTGCAAACCACAGGCCTCACCCAAGCCTTTAATTTCATACATGGAGACCATTGGCCCTCCATAACAGACCTGACAAGTGACAACAGTCCCTTTCATCTTTCATTTTGGCCGGCCCTTCTCCTACACCACTTCCTCCATTCTCTCTTTCTAACCCCACGGGATTCAGTTGAGACCTAACGACATTTGAGCAATACTGCTCAGACATATACTTTCTCTCGAGAACACTATCCAAGATGTATATATTGTTGAACTCCACTTGTGAACAACCTCATCTGTTCTGTATATCAAAATGGGAAGCAGATCTTAACTGTACTTTTACAGAGGCTCAAGTACAAAACATTATCCGTTTCTCCCTGAAGTCGTCCATCTGCACTAAGATACAGGAAACAAGTTTGAAACTACTCACTAGGTGGTACGATACACCGGTGAAACTTCACAACTGCTACCCAACCACATCAGAGCAATGCTGGCAGTGTCACAAGAACAGAGGAACAATGCTACACATATTTTGCACTTGCCCCAAACTAACCCCGTATTGGATGACGGTACGTACCATTGCTCAAAAATTTGCGGGATATCAGATACCAACTGACTCTGCTTTCTTTCTACTCTGTGTATCAAACATACCCCCCAAACCCTACAAAAAATCTATTCTTCAACACCTCCTTAATGCTGCCAATGCATGTATCCCACTTTTTTTGGAAAAAAAAATCACCCCCCGTCCATTTCCAGCTGGCTACATAGGATTGAACATATCAATAAGATGGAGGACCTAATTCTCACGTCCCAACACAAACGGGAACAATATAAATAGACGTGGGGAATGTGGAACATGTTCCTATTGTCTGATGAAGGCAAAGCTCTTTTAGACTCCTCAGCCTCGCCCTGATTACGATCATCATGGGTTTAACTCAAGCCGATAGATATCCGCGGTCTCTGGCTCCATAGTCTCCCCGCGAGTTCTCTCTTCTTCTTCTTCCACTCTCTCTGTCTAACCTTTTCCCCTCCTACTTATTCTTTTTTGTTTTCCCCCCTTATACTTTCCTCCCATCCCCCCCTACCTTCCCCCCTTATTGTTAGATAACGAAAATTGAGTTTGGGTAGAAGCTTTTCAATTTCTCCACTAGCAACATCGAATAGAGAGTCGGAGGTGCCCTACACTGTAGGGGAGGCCCTTAACTGGATGAATCGTAACGTGGATAACATTAATGCTATTAAGCAGTCTAGGATAGGATAAGCTATTCACTGTATCATTGAATTATGCACAAGATCTCCTGTATCTCACGGCTCTATATATTTATGTATTGTCTTGCTCCTGCTGGAAGTTAATAAAATGTATATTTGAAAAAAAAATTGCTTTGGTAGTCTCTCCTCGACAAGGGATGTCCTCGATCTGTTCGTCACGGAGATCTCTCCCCACAGCAGCGGCATCCAAATGCCAAGATAGGTTGGTTATGGAAAAAAAAAGAGAGAGAAGGACTTCTCTTTATCATATGACCAGAGGATCAACTCCATCTGGTGAGTGGGGCCCATATCACACAGCGGTGCACTGGTGACACAAGGAGTGGACACTATATTTGAAGAGAGCACTGGCACTTTATTATATGATGAGGACTTGTTTTCAACACACCACTATTTTGATTTTGGACTGAGCACTTTTTTTATTATTTTTTTTGCATATTGACATATGATTTATTGACACTGGTTTATTATGTTACTGTAATAATTGCATGCACGTTATTCAAATTGGTTAACATTGCAAGCGCTATTTGCGCGCAGGATTCAACCCTGCGGGCTTTTCTTTGAGGCATACACATCTATATGATTTGAAATAGCAGCTGCAGGTGGTTAATAGTGGTGCGAGTGTTAAATAACATTCAAAAGTGTAATATTTTGCAGTTCACCGGGTCTTAGATGTGGTGGCTGCATTGGTTTTGCCTCTGTCTTTCTCACTTTATTTTTACCTGGTGATCCTACCAATAACACACATAGGGGGAGATTTACTAAAACTGGAGTACTCAGAATCTGGTGAAACTGTGCATGGTAGCCAATCAGCTTCTAACTTCAACTTGTTCAATTAAGCTTTGATAATAAAGCCTGGAAGCTAATTGGTTTATATTCTGAGCTGTACCAGATTTTGCACACTTCAGTTTTAGTAAATGCCCCCCTTTCTGTCACCGGGTGGCTATGCTCACTCTTCTGCTGTATCTATGGAGGGAGCATGGTTGTCTCCCAGTTTGGACTTCAAGTATGTCTTTCTCTCTTAGTTGAATGTACATGGTTTCGATTGATTAGTAGTTTGCAAAAGAAGGATAACATTGTTCATGTTTTCAGGTCAGCTCACAAAAAGTGACTAAGAGACTACATTTCTATCAAACTCACCATATATTTTCTATACTTGCTGATAAAGTTCTTAGCCTGAAAAAAAATGAATGCAACCACCACATCTAAGGACCATTAACAAAAATAGAACAACGGGAGCTGGGCTTTAAAATGTTCAGTGGCATCATACAACCTACAAGCATTATATTCTTGGTATGACAACATTAGAATTGCGTCCTGCATTTGTCATGTGATTTCTTACAGAACCTGTGATCTGAACAGTGCAGGAATTGACAGGGCAGCAAAACACGCTGTGTAGGATTGCCCCATGCATGATCCAATGGCAGGACTTGCACTCAGGGCAGAGGCAGTTGACAAGAAATAAAGATGGTAGAGGAATCCCATCAAAATGAATGAAGCAAGGTAATGGGGTGAAGTACAGGTAGTCCTCTCTAGTTTTGTGTTTTGAGCATTTATATACAATCCATTTTAACATCTGTAGAGAGCTGGTATTTTTCCGAATTTTCTTTTGTACCATGGTGTTATCTGTAGGAAGTAGGGGTTGTACCCAGTCTATATGTTATTCCTTGTGAGCGTTCTGTTAATTTTTGTTGGCTGAGCATGCTCCAGCTGTCTGTGTGCCATGGCTTAAAGCGGTAGTAAACACATCCATTTAACAGTTTTAAAAACCAGTTTCATTTCCGGAAATTTAACGCTCCCATTGGTTGTGCTCTAAATCAAACTGTCAAACCATCCAATGGCTGGCGTCATAGCTGATCACATGTGCAGCATCATGGCAGTTGTAGATTAAACAGAGGCCAAGATGGCAGCTTTCTTGGTTGAAAATGATAGGAGGGTTTGCTACCACTTTAACAGTCTTGTCCTGATAGGTTGAGCTGGGAAGGTGTCAAGGCTTTGGGATACTCTTTGCTATGTGGTTCAGTTCTCCTGGGCTTGGGCCCCAGAAGGATGGCTGTTAACTGTTTTTCTTGCCTCCACACTTAGGGCCTAGGAATTGGGGGTTGCTGGAGTCTCCCCTTCTGAGAGGTCTCAGGAAGATGCTGGCTTATGATCAAAATGAAAAATTTTGTGAGGAAGCTACTGCAGCAATTTTTCACAAATGATGTTGTAAGTGACCAACTGTGTAAAGCCTCGTACACATGGGACGACAATCGTACGTACGATCGTCTCTAATCGTATGTTGTCTGTTGTATCTAGCATACTGACTGCACTACACGATCGTACGACCAAAGAAAGAACGTTCAGGTGCATGTAATTAGCATCCGGCCGTTCCTGACTTCTGAGCATGCGTGTTTTGCACAATACAACTTGTTGTACCAACTGCTCTGTACACACGATACAACGGTCATATGACCTCTGTACACACGATACAACGGTCGTATGACCGCTTGTTGGTACGACCAAGTTTTCTAGTTTGCTCATACAACTCCCATTGTACGACCGTCGTATGTCGGCTGTTCTAATCGCGCGTATGAACGATCGATTTTGCATACAACGGTCGTTCATACGACCCATTGTATACGATCGTCGTCCCGTGTGTACGAGGCTTTAAAACTCAATACATGGGTTGCTTCCTGCAATATGGTTAAGTTCTCCTGGGCTGAGGCTGTAGAAGGAGGGAGTTGTTTTCTGTTTTGGTTTTCCTCTCTATGCCAGGGAATTCCTGTGAGACAGGGTCATTTGGGTGGTTTCTGCTGTCATTATGATTTAAAAAGAGTAAACACAGTTGATTGATAATAAATGGCTTCAGCCAAACACTAACCATGAGCAGGGCTGGACTGGGACAAATATTTGGCCCTGGACTTCATCCAGACCGGCCCAGGGCACATCAGGGTACAGTGCACATCAGGGCAAAGGGCACAGGACACATCAGGGCACAGCACAATAGGGTACAGAGCACAGCGCACATTGGGGTACAGCGCACATCACATCAGGGTACAGCACATCAGATTACAGGGCACAGCACATCAGGGTACAGTACATCAGGGTACAGTACATCAGGGCACATGGAGCCCATCAGGGCACATGGAGCCCATCAGGGCACATCAGGGCACATGTGGGCACACCAGAACACATTAGGGCACATCAGGCACATTAGGGTATGTCAGGGCACATCAGAGTATATTAGAGCACATCAGGGCAAATCAGGGTACATTAGGGCCCATTAGGGCACGTCAGGGCACATAATGGCACATCAGGCACATTAGGGCACATCATGGCACATCAGGGCACATTAGGGCACATCAGGCCACATTAGGGCACATCATGACACATGGAGCACATCAGGGCACATTAGGGCACATGGGGGTACATGGGGGTACATCAGGGCACATGGGGGTACATCAGGGCACATGACACATCAGGGCACATCAAGGCACATGGGGGCACATCAGGGCACATGGGGGTACATCAGGGCACATGAGGGTACATCAGGGCACATGGGGTACATCAGGGCACATGGGGGTACATTGGGGCACATAAGGGTACATCAGGGCACATGTACACGGGACTACATGGGGTACACGGG
>BLSH010323185.1:2436936-2458992 GCA_018402905.1 Glandirana rugosa | reverse complement strand
TTGGACTTGCAGCCAGGTGACCGTGTATGGTTAGCAACCAAGAACCTGAGGTTAGCATGCCCTTCCAGGAAATTGGGCCATTCCCCATTTCATCGGGCCATTCCCCGTGAAAAGGAAAATCAACAGGGTGGCATATGAGCTAGACCTTCCGCCTTCTCTGCGAGTGCACCCAGTATTCCACGTCACCTTGTTGAAGCCCGTAACCCAAGACTTTTTTCCGGGTCGGAAGTCGGCCCCACCTGAGCCCATCCTTGTGGATGGTGAGGAGGAATTTGAAGTGGAAGCTATCCTCGACTGCAGGAAGAGGGGTGGATCTACCCAGTTCTTGATTAAGTGGAAGGGGTACGGGCCCGAAGAAAGCTCATGGGAACCTGAAAACCACATCCACGCTAAAGAGCTTGTCAGGTCCTTTTGGACAAGACACCCAGAGTTAAAGGCCCGGTTAGGCATCCGGAGGCTGCCCCTTGGGGGGGGGGCAATGTTAAGAGAAGACTGTGCTAAGGGTTAATTGTGGTTGGTTGTGGATTCCTCTAATTCCTGGATGAGCAGCCCTATTTAAACTTCCTGCTTCCTGTAAGCAAATGCTGTCCTTTCTACAGCGTATCCGTGTTCCTGAGCGACCCGTCCTGAGCTACCTGTTACCTGTGACCCGGCCTGAGCCCTCATCTGCTTAAACTCTGCCTGCACCGACCCCAGCTTGCCTACGACCACTCTTCTGTCTGATCCCTGTGTACTTCAATCTGCCTGCCTGTTAACGACCCTGCCTGCACTTGACCATCCGACTGCCTGCTCCTCCTGTACTGCTCTGCCCGCATGTTATCGACCCGGCCTGTCTCACTACTCTTCCATCTTGCACGACCTTCTGGACGACATCTTACCATCACAAGTGTCCTATCCAGCCCTCTTGCTCCCCTGTGCTCCAGCGCTCCCTGTCTGCTCTATCAGGGGTTCTGGAACCAGGGCCGTAAGAGAGGTTGCCTTCTGCATAAGCCAGACTCCACCACCAGGTACGTGACACTTCCTCTGGATCAACTGTGGGTGAAGGATTGTATATGGGATGATTTGGTTGTGTATGTGTGTGTATGTGTATATTTATTTATTTATTTATGGTACTTATATAGCGCTGTCAATTTACGCAGCGCTTTACATATATATTGTACATTCACATCAGTCCCTACCCTCAAGGAGCTTACAATCTAAGGTCCCTAACTCACATTCATACATATAATAGGGTCAATTTAGAGAGGATCTAATTCACCTACCAGCATGTCTTTGGAGTGTGGGAGGAAACCGGAGCACCCGGAGGAAACCCACGCAGGCACAGGGAGAACATGCAAACTCCAGGCAGGTAGTGTCGTGGTCGGGATTCGAACCAGCGACCCTTTTGCTGCTAGGCGAAAGTGCTATCCACTACACCACTGTGCCGCCTTTAAAGTGGAGTTCCACCCTATATAGCAACCACGGCCCCATTGGTAGCCGATCCCTGTGAATTTACTCTATGGATATGTTGTTTTTCCATTTTGTTTAAAGTTTTTTTCTTCAAAAATCCCCTCACTTCCAGCCCACCTCACGGCAATGAGGTACGTCATTTACGCTTTCCCGTTGGCTCCTGGGATATCAGTGTCAACAATCCCATGAGTCAACGGGCATCCTCCGCTTCTGGCATTGCGTTATTTTAAAACTGGAAATGACATGATGCCAGGAGGAGTTAGGTGCCATTTTTGAACTGTGCACTCTCTTTTGTCATTATACCGGGAACTGAGCGGCGGCAGAGAAGTTATCGGTAGCAGTGGTGGCACGAGCGGCATCAGCAGGAGCGAGAACAGTACACTAAGGTGGCAACATGTCATGAATACACTGCACTGTGCAGTGTCATTGCTTCACTGGCGCAAGATTGGGAGGTGCATGCTGGGTAGCCAGCTGCGCCTAATCGCAGAAATAAACATAAGCAGGCTTCAGATGTCCACAACTTTGATGAACCCTGCCTGCTGCCGAGATCAGGTAATATTGTAGCATCCTGACCTTAAACGGGGTGCTCACAAATTTAGTTTGGTAGGTGGTAACTAGCCTGGCCAATTGCTAGGGTGATCCACTGACTTTTGCCCTAAACTTGAATCTGGTGCACCTCTCTCTTCTGTCACTAGGTGGCATTGCCGCTTGTGGCATTAGAATGACGGGGACATAGTAAATTTGGAAAAAAAGATTTTGCAACACTGCGCATCCACTGAACCATACAGCGGCTAGCACCACATTTTCAACAACATATGTGTGTACAAATAATAAACTTAAATAATGTGCAGCGCTGAGAAGTTATATCAAGTGATCAAAACCGGGAGTTACCCCGATAAAATATCTATAAAAATGATAATAGTCCAAGAAAGTTCATCAAAAAAATTAATAAATAAATTCCAAACACCAACGTGAAAAAAACGATAAATAATTGGTGAGTATTCAATATTCCATAGTGTTCCACCATAAGAAGTGCATCCACCACCTTACAGATGAGGTACTCTTACCAGATATCAGCTGGTAAACCGCATGTATGGATAGCCAGTGAAGGTAGGTTAAACCAGGGTCAAATCGGCACTCCTCATATATGAACAATCAACGGTCCAGATGACGAATCAACATTTCAAGGGAAACCACAGATGACGAAATAACGAATAAACTGTATATATGAGTAACCGGTCAACGGTCCAAATGACAACTCAATGCTTCAAAGGAAAATCATCAGTGGCTCCGTCCATGAAAAGAAAAAGGTCCACATATAGTGTAATACCGTCATACAGATTTTTAATCCAAATAAAAAATGTATATTACACTCACATGTAACAAAGAAGTTGTAAGCAGCAAGGAATTCCAGGCAGTAACACAGCGTGATGGAGGAAGATGGGGGCTCACAGTACCCGACGCGTTTCGTCTTAATAGACTTCAACAGGGGAATATTGAATACTCACCAATTATTTATCGTTTTTTTCACGTTGGTGTTTGGAATTTATTTATTACTTTTTTTGATGAACTTTCTTGGACTATTATAATTTTTATAGATATTTTATCGGGGTAACTCCCGGTTTTGATCACTTGATATAACTTCTCAGCGCTGCACATTATTTAAGTATAGTAGATTTGGGTTAGTGTTAGAGTGGATAGGTTGTCCCAGCCAATTGGTAGTCGTCTCTTTGGGCCCCATGGCCTGCTGGGAGAGCCTATTTATTCAGAAGGAGTCGGGTGATCTGGGTTCTGTGCCACCTGGACGGCTGTCTGGGTGGACGTGTGTTGTATTGCTCCCAGTTGCTAGGCCAGAAGCCTGAGGCCTATCCGGGAGCACCTGGCTGCTAGGCTGTCTGAGGACAATCCAGGATTGAGAAAAGCAGTGCGTGGTTGGGGCTTCAGATCGGGAGCCTAACCAAGTTGCAGAGGTTCAGCCAGATGGGGAATCGAGTGTCACCAGAGGTGAAGGAGAAGCAGTCGCCACAAGGAACGACCACTCCTGTTACCAGAGGCAAGTGATGATCAAGGTCAGAGATAAAGGGGACACAGTTGCCACCAATGGACAACTACTCCTGTTATCAGAGGCCAGTTATTGGAAGTCTGAAGAAGTACCAGAGCAGCCTTTTTCACTAGCCAGGGACAGTAAAAAAGTTGGAAAGCTTCAGCAGAGTCAAGTCAGGGACCCAGCAGATAGCGTGGGTGAAGCTTGAGGAGTATCCAGCGGATTCACTTTGGAAAAGCTCAGGGGATCCAGCGGAGGCTCGGGTCCCAGAAGTCTAGAGAGAGAGAGAGACGGGAAACTCAGTGAGTGAAGATCTACAGTAAGAGACTGTGAGATGTGAGAGAAGATCTACAACGGGATACTGCGAGTTACATGTGCAGATCCATATTGCTATAGGAGACAGCAGTTCTACAAAATACAGTTTCTGCATCCAGCTTAAAGGCCCTCTACCTGTATAGCTGTCTGCCTATTACTATTTTTGGTCTGCGGAGTCTGCCAATTGCTTTTGCATCTGCCTTAGGGTGTCCTGGCCCTAAACCCTTTTTCCCCCAGTTCTTGGGTCAGGAAGCAGGTGTGAGGCCAAGATGTTAGAGGGCTTCCCTTGCGGCTAAGTGCACAGCTACCCTGGGGATGAGACAGGGGAGCAGCGCCCAAAGAAGCACGGGTTGCCAGCAGGTAATTCCAGAAGACTGTGTAGCAGGAAGTTGCAGGAACAGCTGGTGGTTGCTGGCGTGCTTAAGGCTCCATGGGGAGTCAGCTGGAGACAAGGTCAGAAGGCAAGCCGGGGTCATACACGGTTAGATCAGGGGAAGCAGCTGGGACGGTGCACCAGGACAAGGATGCGCAGGATAGCAGAGTTGGTAGAGCCAGCAGCGGGACAAGCCAGGAGAATGGTCAAGGAGGCAAGCCGAGGATCAGGACTGGAGAGCAGGTGCAGGGTCAGGACAAGCCAAGTCTAGTAAACAGGAGATCAATCAGGAGAAAACAGGAACACAGGAATCACAGGGGAGCTGAGAGATAATCCAACAAAGTCCTTTTGTTAGTGACATGTTTAAATAGCCAAAAGGGCGCCAATGTGCTTGCTACTGCGCGTGCCTGCGTTCGTTCGTGTGCGTCGGCGCATGCCCACTCGTACAGGCGGCTGGATGCGGCCATGTTGGAAATGGGCAGCAGTAGCCATTCTGGGTCTATTTCCCTGGCATCTTGTTTAAGAGACAATAAATCTCTTTTGTTGCACTCAAAAAGTGACTGGCGCCCATGTGTTCAACTTGCATTACACCCACCATGCCTAGAAACCTGTACCCTGAGGAGGAATGTCAGTTGCCCCTGACTGGAGGTCGGGCCCTCGCCACAATATTTTATTGATTTCTAAGAAAGAAGCAGGAAGATATCATTATGCAAATATTATAATAGAAGTTTAAACAATCACAGGGGAGCTTTAAAAAGAAAAAAGTTATGGGGACTGTATCTCAGCTTTAAGATGGTCATGCATGGACAGGTCTGGTCGCCTGGAAATAAACATATTTATGTACTATCCAGTGTATGGTGGGCTAGCTCCTGTTGCTGCCTGTGAGTTATTAATGTGGATATTGGAAAGCAAGTTATTGGTTTGCTTTTTCAGCAGTCATGAATGAAACATTGGATAAGAATTCCAACTCACTGCATGCTCATGGCGCCACCATCAGTCTACGACCGCCGCGACTCAAAAATCATTTTGCCGGCGATGATAAGGATGATTTTAATTTTTGGTTTGAGATCACTCATTCCCTTGAAAATATTCCAGATAAGCAGCAGTCTAAAAATAAGATATTGCCGTACCAGAGACAAATGTTCATAAAAGCAAAAGTTATTGTGCCATGAATAACACGTTTTTATGACTCTCAGTTGCCTTGTACGTCAGGAGGGGGAATGTGGAATCCGTCACACTTGGCTAACTCATTTAAACATAACAAGTTTATGTGTGAAATCCTCAATGCCTGCAACTCAGGAATCATTCTTGTTCCTCGGCGCTGCTCTGGTAGAATGTGAGAAAACACGGCCTTTTCCGAAATGACTTTCTGTCCGGATGGATCTTTTCAAGCGGTGGGTACGATAAAATATGTTATTAAAAGCAAAGGAGCTTGAAATATGGCTGACTGATAAATCAAAACAAGGAATAAACAAAGGCAAATGTGTGACTCGGGGTGAAGTCAAAATATATTGAGGCTTGGAATTGGAAAGCGGAAAAAGATAAATAGGCAAAGAAAAATCTGCAGCTGGTGAGTGAATGGTGAGTTCTTTTTTGTTTATTTCCTTATATTTAAGATACCAAAAAATGCAAACGCATCATCAGCTGCTGAATAAAGGCCAATTCTACTTCCCCTCAACTTCAGTTACAAAGATCCTTCAACGTTTATCCAAGAGGGTGGATTTTATATCGTTTCCAGGAACTTGTTTTTCTGCTTGTATTTAAACAAAAAACTAAAATTGTTTGGGTTACATTTTGTTCTTATTCAAGTACTTGTCTACTGAACACGTTTATCTCCTTCTTGCCCAGGCCAATTTTCAGCTTTCAGCGATCTCGCACTTTGAATGACAATTGCGCGAACATGTAACACTGTAACCAAACTATTTTTTTTGAGAGAGTTAGAGCTTTATTTTGCTGATATTTAATCACCACTGGATTTTTCATTTTTTTTGCTAAAAAACAAAAATTTTGAAAAAAAAGAAGTTTTTCTGTTATAAAATTTTGTAAATAAGTAATTTTTATCCTTCACTGATGTGTGCTGATGAGGCTGCACTGATGGGCACTGATAAGGCTGCACTGATGGGCACTGATGAGGCGGCACTGATAGGCTGCACTGATAGGCACTGGTGAGGTGGAACTGATGGGCACTGATGAGCTGCACTGATGGACATTGATGAGGCGGCATTGAAGGGAACTGATGAGGCAGCACTGAAGTGCTCTGATGGGCACTGATAGGCTGCACTGATGGGCACTGATGAGGCAGCACTGATGGGCACTGAAACATAGAAACATAGAAAAGTGACGGCAGAAAAAGACTGAGTAGTCCATCGAGTCTGCCCCTTTTTATTTGTTTATTTATTTTTATTTTTTTTTATTTTTTTTTGAGGCGGCACTGAAGGGCACTGATGAGGTGGTACTAATAAAGTGACACTAATATGTAGCACTGATGGGCACTGATAGGTGACACTGATATGCAGCACTGATGGGCACTGATAGGTGGCACTGATGGGCACTGATAGGTGGCACTTATGGGCACTGATAGACGGCCCTGATGGGCACTGAAAGGCGGCACTGGTTGGCTACTGATGGACACTGTTGCTGCACTGATAATTAGTACCCCGATTATCTGTGCAGATCTCCCTTGTGAGAAAAATGCTGCTGATTGGCTCTTCTCTCCTCACATGCTTTCAGCATGAGGAGAGGAATGCCGATAACTGGCATTACCTTATTTACATGTGATCAGCTGTGATTGGTCACAGCTGATCACATGGGTAAAGGGCCGATGATGAGGCTCTTTACCCATGTTATCAGCTGTGTCCTAGGGACAGATCCCTCCCTGGGCGCGCAAGCACGGTGAGAGTGTGAAGATGTCATATGATGTCATCCCAGAAAAAGAGAGCCACTCATTTGACAATACGGCGGGAGAAAGGTAGTTAAAGTATACTTACTTTTTTCTACTTAGCTCATATTTTTAAAAAACTGCAGTTGGTGAATGAATGTTTAGTGTTTATTTTCTTTTGAATTTATATTGAAGATACCAAAAATTAAATATCATCATCAGCTTGTAAGTGGGGGGTGCAGCGTGGTGTGGTGGCAATAAGCTTGTACTGAAGTAATACAGCAACAGTTTACAATAATCCCGGTGGGAAGACTGCCCAACCAGGTGCACTCACGGTTATAACAACATGAACAGAACGGGTTCCTGCCAGAGTGAGAGCATCTGTAGAGAGGGGCAGAATGTGGCCTACCTGTTTCGTGCACAATGGGGACATGTCCAGGAGAGATGCGACCCTACACTTTCCCTTCTCATCAGGAATCTCTCCTTACCGCTAATGCTGTCCCACACCAGTGCCCAATAATGCAGCCTCACCAGTGCCCATTAATGCAGCCTCAACAGGGCCATGAATGCAGCCTCACCAGTGCCCATCAATGCCGCCTGATCAGTGCCCATTAATGCAGCCTCACCAGTGCCCATTAATGCAGCCTGATCAGTGCCTATTAATGCAGCCTTACCAGTGCCCATTAATGCAGCCACACCAGTGCCCATTAATGCAGCCAAACCAGTGCCCATTAATGCAGCCTCATTAGTGCCCATTAATGCAGCCACACCAGTGCCCAGTAATGCGGCCACACCAGTGCCCACTAATACAGTCACACCAGTGCCCATTAATGCAGCTTCAGCAGTACCCATTAATGCAGCCACACCAGTGGCCATTAATGCAGCCTCACCAGTGCCCATGAATGCAGCATCATCAGTGCCCATCAATGCAGCCTGATCAGTGCCCATTAATGCAGCCACACCAGTGCCCATTACCGCAGCCTCACAATTGCCCATTAATGCAGCCTCACCAGTGCCCATTAATGCAGCTTCACCAGTGCCCATCAATGCAGCCTGATCAGTGCCCATTAATGCAGCCACACCAGTGCCCATTAATGCAGCCTCACGAGTGCTCATTAATGCAGCTTCACCAGTGTCCATTAATGCAGCCTCACCAGTGTCCATTAATGCAGCCACACCAGTGCCCATTACTGCAGCCACACCAGTGCCCAATAATGCAGCAACACCAGTGCCCATTAATGCAACCACACCAGTGCCCATTATTGCAGCCTCAGCAGTGCCCATTAATGCATCCTCACCGGTGACCATTAATGCAGCCTCACCAGTGCCCATCAATGCAGCCTGATCAGTGCCCAGTAATGCAGCCACACCAGTGCCCATTAATGCAGCCTCGCCAGTGTCCATCAATGCAGCCTGATCAGTGCCCAATAATGCAGTCACACCAGTGCCCATTAGTGCAGCCTCACCAGTGCTCATTAATGCAGCCTCACCAGTGTCCATTAATGCAGCCACACCAGTGCCCATTACTGCAGCCACAACAGTGCGCATTAATGCAGCCACACCAGTGCCTATTAATGCAGCCACACCAGTGCCCATTAATGCAGCCTCACCAGTGCCCATTAATGCATCCTCACCGGTGCCCATTAATGCAGCCTCAACAATGCCCATCAATGCAGCCTGATCAGTGCCCAGTAATGCAGCCACACCAGTGCCCATTAATGCAGCCTCACCAGTGCCCATTAATGCAGCCTCGCCAGTGCCCATTAATGCAGCCTGATCAGTGCCCAGTAATGCAGCCACACCAGTGCCAATTAATTCAGCCTCACCAGCGCCCATTAATGCAGCCTCATTAGTGCCCATTAATGGCACCACAGCAGTGCCCATTAATGCAGCCTGATCAGTGCCCATTCATGTAGCCACACCAGTGCCCATTAATGCAGCCTCCCCAGTTCCCATTAATGCAGCCACACTAGTGCCTATTAATGCAGCCTCACCAGTGTCCATTAATGCATCCTCACCAGTGCCCATTAAAGAAGCCTTATCAGTGCCCCTTAATGCAGCCTCACCAGTGCCCACTAATGCAGCCTGATCAGTGCCCATTAATGCAGCCACACCAGTGTCATTAATGCAGTCACACCAGTGCCCATTATTGCAGCCTCACCAGTGCCTATTAATAAAGCCATACCAGTGCCTATCAGTGCAGCCATACCAGTGCCCGTGAATGCAGCCTCACCAGTGCCCATCAATGCAGCCGGACCAGTGCCCATTAATGCAGACACACCAGTGCCCATTAATGCAGCCTCACCAGTGCCCATTAATGCAGCCCCACTAGTGCCCCTTAATGCAGCCACACCAGTGCCCATTAATGCAGCCACACCAGTGCCCATTAATGAAGCCTCGCCAGTGCCCATTAAGGCATCCTCACCAGTGCCCATTAATGCAGTTTCACCAGTGCCCATCAATGCAGCCTGATCAGTGCCCATTAATGCATCCACATCAATGCCCATTAATGCAGCCTCCCCTGTGCCCATAAATGCAGCCTCACCAGTGCCCATTAATGCACCCACAGCAGTGCCCATTAATGCAGCCACACCAGTGCCCATTAATACAGCCACACCAGTGCCCATTAATGCAGCCTCACCAGTACCCATCAATGCAACCTGATCAGTGCCCATTAATGAAGCCACACCAGTACCCATCAATGCAGCCTCACTAGTGGCCATTAATGCAGCCTCACCAGTGCCCATTAATGCAGCCTGATCAGTGCCCATTAATGCAGCTTCACCAGTGCCCATTAATGCAGCCACACTAGTGCCTATTAATGCAGTCTCACCTGTGCCCATTAATGCATCCTCACCAGTGCCCATTAATGCAACCTGATCAGTGCCCATTAATGCAGCCTCACCAGGGCCCATTAATGTAGCCTGATCAGTGCCCATTAATGCAGCCACACCAGTGCTCATTAATGCAGCCTCACCAGCGCCCATTAATACAGCCTGATCAGTGCCCATCAATGCAACCTCACCAGTGCCCATTAATGGGGCCTCACCAGTGCCCATTCATGCAGCCACACCAGTGCCCATTAATGCAGCTACACCAGTGCTCAATAATGCAGCCTCACCAGTGCCCATTAATGCAGCCTCATCAGTGCCCATTAATGCAACTTTACCAGTGCCCAATAATGCAGCCACACTAGTGCCTATTAATGCTGTCTCACCTGTGCCCATTAATGCATCCTCACCAGTGCCCATTAATGCAACCTGATCAGTGCCCATTAATGCAGCCTCACCAGGGCCCATTAATGCAGCCTGATCAGTGCCCATTAATGCAGCCACACCAGCGCCCATTAATACAGCCTGATCAGTGCCCATCAATGCAACCTCACCAGTGCCCATTAATGCAGCCACACTAGTGTCCATTAATGCAGCCACACTAGTGCCTATTAATGCAGCCACACCAGTGTCCATTAATGCAGCCACACCAGTGCCATCAATTCAGCCACACCAGTGCCCATTGATGCAGCCTCAACAGTGCCCATTAATACAGCCTGATCAATGCCCATCAGCACAGCCACACCAGTGCCCATTACTGTAGCCTCACCAGTGCCCATTAATGCAGCCTCACTAGGGCCATGAATGCAGCCTCACCAGTGCCCATCAATGCAGCCTGATCAGTGCCCATTAATGCAGCCACACCAGTGCCCATTAATGCAGCCTCAATAGTGCCCATTATTGCAGCCTCACCAGTGCCCAATAATGCAGCCACACCAGTGCCCGATATTGCAACCTCACCCGTGTCCATTAATGCAGCCTCACCAGTGCCTATTAATGCAGTCTCACCAGTGCCCATTAATGCAGCCACACCAGTGCCCATTAATGCAGCCAAACCAGTGCCCATTAATGCAGCCTCATTAGTGCCCATTAATGCAGCCACACCAGTGCCCAGTAATGTGACCACGCCAGTGCCCACTAATACAGCCACACCAGTGCCCATTAATGCAGCCTCACTAGTGCCCATTAATGCAGCCACACCAGTGCCCATTAATGCAGCCACACCAGTGCCCATTAATGCAGCATCATCAGTGCCCATCAATGCAGCCTGATCAGTGCCCATTAATGCAGCCACACCAGTGCCCATTACTGCAGCCTCACAAGTGCCCATGAATGCAGCCTCACCAGTGCCCATTAATGCAGCTTCACCAGTGCCCATCAATGCAGCCTGATCAGTGCCCATTAATGCAGCCACACCAGTGCCCATTAATGCAGCCTCACCAGTGCTCATTAATGCAGCCTCACCAGTGTCCATTAATGTAGCCTCACCAGTGTCCATTAATGCAGCCACACCAGTGCCCATTACTGCAGCCACACCAGTGCCCATTAATGCAGCCACACCAGTGCCCATTAATGCAGCCACACTGGTGCCCGATAATGCAGCCTCACCAGTGCCCATCAATGCAGCCTGATCAGTGCCCAGTAATGCAGCCACACCAGTGCCTGTTAATGCAGCCTCACCAGTGCCCATTAATGCAGCCTTGCCAGTGCCCATTAATGCAGCCTGATCAGTGCCCATTAATGCAGCCAAACCAGTGCCCATTAATGCAGCCTCATTAGTGCCCGTTAATGCAGCCTCACCAGTGCCCATTAATGGCACCACACCAGTGCCCATTAATGCATCCTGATCAGTGCCCATTCATGTAGCCACACCAGTGCCCATTAATGCGGCTAGACCAGTGCCCATTAATGCCGCCTCACCGGTGCCCATTAATGCAGCCACACTAATGCCTATTAATGCAGCCTCACCAGTCTCCATGAATGCATCCTCACCAGTGCCCATTAATGCAGCCTTATCAGTGTCCATTAATGCAGCCTCACCAGTGCCCATTAATGCAGCCTGATCAGTGCCCATTAATGCAGCCACACCAGTGTCCATTAATGCAGCCACACCAGTGCCCATTATTGCAGCCTCACCAGTGCCTATTAATACAGCCTGGTCAGTGCCCATCAGTGCAGCCACACCAGTGCCCATAATTGCAGCCACACCAGTGCCCATTAATGCAGCCTCCCCTGTGCCCATAAATGCAGCCTCACCAGTGCCCTTAAATTCACCCACACCAGTGCCCATTAATGCAGCCACACCAGTGCCCATTAATACAGCCACACCTGTGCCCATTAATGCAGCCTCACCAGTGCCCATCAATGCAGCCTGATCAGTGCCCATTAATGAAGCCACACCAGTACCCATTAATGCAGCCTCACTAGTGCCCATTAATGCAGCCTCACCAGTGCCCATTAATGCAGCCGGATCAGTGCCCATTAATGCAGCCTTATCAATGCCCATTATTGGGGCCACACCAGCGCCTATTAATGCAGCCTGATTGGTGCCCATTCATGCAGCCACACCAGTGCCCATTAATGCAGCTACACCAGTGCCCAATAATGCAGCCTCACCAGTGCCCATTAATACAGCCTCACCAGTGCTCATTAATGCAGCCTCACCAGTGTCCATTAATACAGCCTGATCAATGCCCATCAGCACAGCCCCACCAATGCCCATTACTGTAGCCTCACCAGTGCCCATTAATGCAGCCTCACCAGGGCCATGAATGCAGCCTCACCAGTGCCCATCAATGCAGCCTGGTCAGTGCCTATTAAGGCAGCCACACCAGTGCCCATTAATGCATCCTCAATAGTGCCCATTATTGCAGCCTCACCAGTGCCCAATAATGCAGCCACACCAGTGCCCGATATTGCAGCCTCACCGGTGTCCATTAATGCAGCCTCACCAGTGCCTATTAATGCAGCCTCACCAGTGCCCATTAATGCAGCCGGATCAGTGCCCATTAATGCAGCCTCATCGATGCCCATTATTGGGGCCACACCAGCGCCTATTAATGCAGCCTGATTGGTGCCCATTCATGCAGCCACACCAGTGCCCATTAATGCAGCTACACCAGTGCCCAATAATGCAGCCTCACCAGTGCCCATTAATACAGCCTCACCAGTGCTCATTAATGCAGCCTCACCAGTGTCCATTAATACAGCCTGATCAATGCCCATCAGCACAGCCCCACCAATGCCCATTACTGTAGCCTCACCAGTGCCCATTAATGCAGCCTCACCAGGGCCATGAATGCAGCCTCACCAGTGCCCATCAATGCAGCCTGGTCAGTGCCTATTAAGGCAGCCACACCAGTGCCCATTAATGCATCCTCAATAGTGCCCATTATTGCAGCCTCACCAGTGCCCAATAATGCAGCCACACCAGTGCCCGATATTGCAGCCTCACCGGTGTCCATTAATGCAGCCTCACCAGTGCCTATTAATGCAGCCTCACCAGTGCCCATTAATGCAGCCGGATCAGTGCCCATTAATGCAGCCTCATCGATGCCCATTATTGGGGCCACACCAGCGCCTATTAATGCAGCCTGATTGGTGCCCATTCATGCAGCCACACCAGTGCCCATTAATGCAGCTACACCAGTGCCCAATAATGCAGCCTCACCAGTGCCCATTAATGCAGCCTCACCAGTGCCCATTAATACAGCCTCACCAGTGCTCATTAATGCAGCCTCACCAGTGTCCATTAATGTAGCCTCACCAGTGTCCATTAATGCAGCCACACCAGTGCCCATTACTGCAGCCACACCAGTGCCCATTAATACAGCCACACCAGTGCCCATTAATGCAGCCACACCGGTGCCAATTAATGCAGCCTCACCAGTGCCCATTAATGCATCCTCACCGGTGCCCATTAATGCATCCTCACCAGTGCCCATCAATGCAGCCTGATCAGTGCCCAGTAATGCAGCCACACCAGTGCCCATTAATGCAGCCTCACCAGTGCCCATTAATGCAGCCTTGCCAGTGCCCATTAATGCAGCCTGATCAGTGCCCATTAATGCAGCCTTAGCAGTGCCCATTAATTCAGCCTCACCAGTGCCCATTAATGCAGCCTCTTTAGTGCCCATTAATGGCACCACACCAGTGCCCATTAATGCAGCCTGATCAGTGCCCATTCATGTAGCCACACCAGTGCCCATTAATGCAGCTAGACCAGTGCCCATTAATGCCGCCTCACCGGTGCCCATTAATGCAGCCACACTAGTGCCTATTAATGCAGCCTCACCAGTGTCCATTAATGCATCCTCACCAGTGCCCATTAATGCAGCCTTATCAGTGTCCATTAATGCAGCCTCACCAGTGCCCATCAATGCAGCCTGGTCAGTGCCCATTAATGCAGCCACACCAGTGTCCATTAATGCAGCCACACCAGTGCCCATTATTGCAGCCTCACCAGTGCCTATTAATACAGCCTGGTCAGTGCCCATCAGTGCAGCCACACCAGTGCCCATAATTGCAGCCACACCAGTGCCCATTAATGCAGCCTCCCCTGTGTCTATAAATGCAGCCTCACCAGTGCCCATAAATTCACCCACACCAGTGCCCATTAATGCAGCCACACCAGTGCCCATTAATGCAGTCTCACCAGTTACCATTAATGCAGCCACACCAGTTCCCATCAGTGTACCTAGAACAGTGCCCATTTACGCAGCCTGATCAGTGCCCATTAATGCAGCTACAATAGTGCCCATTACTGCAGTCTCATCAGTGCCCATCAATGTTAGTCCCCCCTCCCCAGTACCTGGTCTGGGCAGTTATTCTACCTACAGGTGCAGGTGCACCTGCAGGTGGTTCCTCTGCAGCTTGGAGCCTGGGGGTGAGGTGAGCGGGCAGGGAATCCCATACCCTGCTCAGCATTAAACTAATCCCCCACTGACCACTATGCAGCTGTTTAGAAAGACATCTTCTCTGGGCTTTTTTTCTATTTCTTCACTTTTCGCTTTAGGTGGATTAATCCATCTCCCGCTCCCAGTGGCTCCAGTGTAGTGCGCTGCGACTGTTTCATCCGCCAAAAGCTGAAAGTGAGTAGTCCCGATGGCCAGTACAGGCCTGCAGGAGGGTCAGACAAGGATGCTGTGGAGGCAACGGATATCCTCCTTATTAACTGATGATGTCACTGATTGTTAGGATACCAGTGTATAGAAAGTCATAATGATACAAAATGAAAATCTGTGGCTTTGTGTAACTAAAAGGCAGGCTTGATCCACCCGCTGGCTTGTATACCATTTTTGATACATTTTTAGGCATTTTGCCAAGGCATCCCTGAAGAAATCTCAAGGCACCCCAGGGTGCCTGGGAACCCTGGTTGAAAAATGATGGTTTAGATGCAGCTTTATTGTGAAGAAAAAGTCTACTTACAGCATACAACTCCCAGCAGTCTCTGAACACCTGTATTAAAGTGGAGTTCTACCTGGGTGAAAAAAAAAATAAAAGATAGAAGCTACAAATACTGTAGCTGCTGACTTTTAATATAAGGGCACTTACCTGTCCTGTGGTACCCGAAGCCGACCCGTCAATTGGTTCCGGCTGCAGGCGCCGGTATCATTACTAAGGGAAATAGGAAGTGAAGCCTTGCGACTTCACAGCCTGTTTCCTACTGTACATGCATGAGTTGCGCTGTACTTCCTGAATGGTCCCTGCTGTCTTCTGGGACCTTCGTGTCTCCCAAAAGGCAGCGGGCGAGGAAGGAGGAGGGCCGGACATTGTGTAGATGACTGAACATGATTGTGGCGATCTTACCCCAGAAGTGGGAGTGGATACCTAGTTTTGACAGGTATCTGCTCCCCCCTTCCCTCTGAAAGGTGCTAAATGTGGCACCGGAGGGGGGTAGGAATCAGATCCGCGGAAGTTCCATTTTTGGGTGGAACTCCGCTTTGAGGCTGTGATGAACAGTAATGCTAAATACTGCCATCTTGTAGTTAAATATAAATCTACATTCACATTAACAATGCACAGTGTTATATTATTTTCTTTTTCTGTATGTAGCCATGGCCCCGACCTCTGCAGGCCTAGTGGTGACCTTCAGAGTAGGGGAGAGCTAACATCACTCTTCACAGTGTGGGTTACTAGGCATAGTGGGTGTAGTGCAGTTAGAGTAAGTTGGGCGCCAGACACTTTGAGAATGCAAAAAGAGATTTATTGTCTCTTAATGAACTGGGGGAGAGAGGGTTAGGGCTAGAACACCCTTGCAACTTCAAATGCAGATCACAACTCACATTATCCCCATGAAGATCCTTTCACTGAGCTCCCAGTCTCTCACTAGACTTATCATATCCCAGCTGCCGCTGGATCCCTTGAGCGCCTCTACAACTAACCCGCTGTGGCTTCCAAGCATTACCCACATTGTCCCTGACTTGGCTCTTCAGCTAACCTGCTGAATCCTCTGCAAGTGTCACCCACATTATCCCGCTGGGTCTCTGGCTTGACTCTGCTAAAGGTTTCCCAACTTCTTCACCATTCCCGGATAGTGAACAAGGCTGCTCTGGTACTCCTTCAGACTTCAACTACTTGGCCTCTGATAACAGAAGAAATTGTCCCTTTACTGGCGACTGACCCCCCTTTTATCTCTGACCTCTGGTTCTCACTTGCTTCTGGCGACAGGTGTGGTCATCTCTGCTGGCCACTGCCTTCCTTCACCTAGGACAACAACTCGATTCTCCACCCGACAGAATCCCGGCAACTTGGTTGGGCTCCAGGCCTGAAGCCCCAACCGGCGATGCTTGCTTCCAACCTGGATAGGCCTTGGACTGCTTAGCAACTAGGTACTCTTGGATAGGCCTCAGGCTTCTGGCCTAGCAACCGGGAGGTTTTCAACACACGTCCATCCAGGTGGCACAGAACCTCGATCACCTGACCCTTCCCAAGTAAATAGGATCTCCCAGCAGCCCCGGGAGCCAAAGAAACCCCAAATGATTGGCTGGAACAACATATCCACTCCTAACCTGGAAACAATGTGATCTTGTCATTCTAGTGTCAAGAGCAGCAGCGCTACCCAATGACAGAAGAGAGGGATGCACCAAACCAGGCTTAGGGCAACAATCAGGAGATTCCCTATCAATTGGCCAGGCTAGTTACCACCTAGCAGAACTAAATTTGATAGCAACCCTGATTAGGACCAGGGTGCTACACCCTCCCTCGAATAACAAAACTACGTCTCGGAGTTTGCAAACAAAAAAAAAAAATACTCTCAAGCCTGAGAGTGGATGTCCTGGCACAAACAGGGATAGGTGGGGTAACAGAGAAGGAAGAACAGAATAACAATACATGTGGCATGCCACATGAAGTAGGTAGGCATAACATATGTACATAGGCAAGTGGCAGTTCACACAAGGGCAATAAATATAAGGCAGTATTTACAATTTTACGTGTGGCATGCCACATGAACAATACAGGGAAATGCAGACCAATAACCTTAGGTCCTAACTACCTATCTATTATTTACACCTGTCGGAAACGCTGAGGTCCCGATCTCTCCGTAGCCAAGGAGGATAGGAAGGGTGCAGGAACACCTGAAAGAGAGAAAACAAACAGCATAGAGACACATCCTATCCCTATGACAATACCAATGCAATATATACATGAGTGGAGTTTTTGTTCACTCCTAGCCAGGGGCAACAAAAGAAAAAATGGTGCAACAATAAATTGTAGCCATTACTGATACTTAGGCACATGTACAGTTGAAAATGGACCCTTAGAGGGTAACATCCCTTTTCCATAGCAATAAAGAAATTTCATTTATCAGTCTCTACTGGAACCTTTATAGAGCATGAATAAAGACTCACTCAGGCTGGCACTCTCATGCCACCTAGTGGTTGAGATAGTCCTTGTGTAACTTTGAGTCCATTATCCAAGTTGAACATGAGAACTTGCCCTTTTGGGCCACAGCACATCCTATCTAACTAACTAGACATTTCCCATTGTCCTTGGAACCCCCCAAAGTCCAATAGGTATCTCACTCGAGGCACAACAGCACCATCAGTGCTTTCTTTCCCAACGGTTTCCCTTCTTCATAGGGACAACCCCCAAGGACAGGGTGCATGACTGTATACAAACAGCACTTTAGCCATGCCAATATGCGAGGGATATGCAATTTATGAAGAACGTTCCATCTTCCAGCATAGTGCCCTTGCACTTTAGCAACATCTCAGTCTGTCCTCAACACAGCCGGGGACTGAGACCAACTTTCCTCATTGATGAAGAACAAACATGCCAAGATCTTTAACTTCAAATCAGCATGTCAGCTCTCAAAGGGAGGCACTCTGGCAATTCCAGAACTCAGGCCAGCATGACTCTGTTCTGGAGCATTCCCTGCAGCGGCTGGTATTTCAAAACGCAGTCCAGCAGAACAGCCAAAGCAGAAATGTCCCCCACAGGAACTCTCAGATGTGGAGCAATTTCTGGCAAAAGTCATTACAGCCCCACTAACACATTTTGTAATCCACGGGAGTCAGAATGAACTTGTTACAGTCAAAGAACATTACTAGTAGTATCTGGGATCAGGCAATTTTCAAGGACTTCCCATCTGATCCTATGGTAGTAATGTAGTAATTGAGATCTTTTTGATTAGGCTGGCGAACAATCACACAGTCCGGGTCGATGCCACAATCCCAGCGCTGAGAGACATTGACATACTTTTTGTCATAACTTTTTGTGGCAACTTTTTGAACTCATAGTAGACAGAAATGTTTAAACAATAGGATTCTTGGCCCCTCTTCCACGAGCCATAACATGAAGTGAACATGGTATGAACATGGTTATCCCCAGCTCCAGCCACTGGCTTTGCATGATTTCCCTCTGAATAAACAGCAATGGTAGGTACTTTTTCCCCTCCCCAGGAACACTCTTCAAAAATAGCGATCATTCATTCCGCACTTTCTTCTGTTCAGCTTGGCTCACCCACTTCAGGTACTGGCGCTGCATCCGACCACGGGACAAACAGGTTACCTTGCCTGGCTGGCAGTCAAAGCAGGCTGAGAACTCTCCTCTTTGGTCTCTCCAATAAGGACAGTGGGTGCCGGTACTCGGATCCCTTCAGGGATGGCAGATGC
Source organism: Glandirana rugosa (assembly GCA_018402905.1). Lineage (NCBI taxonomy): Eukaryota > Metazoa > Chordata > Amphibia > Anura > Ranidae > Glandirana > Glandirana rugosa. The sequence goes on along the minus strand of BLSH010323185.1, from coordinate 2,439,986 downwards.
TGCAGGCACAATCTGATCAGCATTGGTATCAGTGCAAAAAGACTCACGTGCACCTGAGGCAGTGGGAACTAACACTTCCACCAAAGGAATGATAGGCTGATCGGGTACCTCATCCTCCGGCTGAGCAGGGCCGGCACTGGAGTCAGCAGCAGCGGCAGTGGAGTAGGTTCCTTCAGTGGTGACATAATCCCACGCCCCGTCTACCTTCAGCACCTGGGATGGCAGGGGTGGTTGAGTTACCACCAGCAACAGTTCTCCGCATTGATGACACAGACTCCAAGGGCGCATAAACACCTCAAAGCAGGAGCAGTGTCTCCACGTAATCCCCCATGGCTGCTGAACTTTGGGAAATGTATAGGGCTATCTCCCCATGAGGTATCAACTAATGACCTGTGTCGGTAATAGTTTCTCCAGACGTGATTAGGTTGGCGATAACCCTTGGATCATATTAAGCTGCCGCAGGGTAGATAAATCTGGATATTTTCTCCCCTTTCAGTAGATTTCCTGTGCCCCAACAATCTCCAAACACGTGTAGCATAGACAAAGGTGCACGTGTTAGTGGCTTTGTTTCCGCCTCTGCAGAGCGGCAACTCCACCCCTGCCAACGGATTGGTCCACATGTTCTCTGAGAACTTCAACGCTCGCCTCTTTCTTCTTGTGGCGTGCCAAAACTTTAATGGAGTCTGCCTTAATCCCTGCAACACTGGTGCAGTGACAAAAGACCAGGCTGACACTCTCCTATGAGCAATGAGACACAGATGTTACCTGCCACCTTCCCACTGAGTCAGACGAAATCCCGGTGTAGTTGCAATCTTGCAGAGCTAACGCCTTTGCCCCACGTTGGGTGCCAAATGTAGCCATGGCCCCAACCTCTGCAGGCCTAGTGGGCGACTTTCAGAGTCGGGGAGAGCTAACATCCCTCTACACAGTGTGGATTACTAGGCATAGTGGGTGTAGTGCAGTTAGAGTAAGTTGGGCGCCAGGCACTCTGAGAATGCAAAAAGAGATTTATCATCTCTTAACAAACTGGGGGAGAGAGGGTTAGGGCCAGAACATCCTTAGGCAGGTGCAAAACACATGGCACACTCGGAGACAAAAATAGGAATAGCATAACAGCTAAACAGTTCAAGGGCCTTCAAGCTGAATTGCAGCAAACTGTATTTGTAGACCGCTGTCTGCAATGGTAACTGGATTTGCAACTTTGATGCAGATCACAACTTTGTAGATCCTTTCACTGAGCTCCCAGTCTCTCACTAGACTCTTCAGATCCCAGCCGCCGCTGGATCCCTTCAGCTCCTCCACAGCTTCCAAGTGTCACCCATGCTACCCCGCTGGGTCCCTGACTTGGCTCTTCAGCTAAGCCGGTGAATCCTATGCAAGTGTCACCCACACTATCCCACTGGGTCCCTGGCTTGACTCTGCTAAAGCTTTCCCAACTTCTTCACCATTCCTAGTGAACAAAGGCTGCTCTGGTACTTTTTCAGACTTTAACTACTTGGCCTCGGATAACAGGAGTAATTGTCCCTTTACTGGCGACTCTGTCCCCTTTATCTCTGACCTCTGGTTCTCGCTTGCCACTGGCAACAGGTGTGGCCGTCTCTGCTGGCCAATGCCTTCCTTCACCTAGGACAACAACTCAATTCTCCATTCAGCAGAACCCCTGCAACTTGGTTGGGCTCCAGGCCTGAAGCCCCAACACCGCGCTGCTTGCTTCCAACCTGGGTAGGCCTTGGACTGCCTAGCAACCAGGTACTCCTGGATAGGCCTCAGGCTTCTGGCCTAGCAGCCGGGAGATTTTCAACACACGTTCACCTAGACAGCCATCCAGGTGGCACAGAACCTTGATCACCTGACCCCTCCCAAGTAATTAAGATCTCCCAGCGGTTCCTGGGGCCCCAAAAAACCCAACTGATTGGCTGTAACAACATATCCACTTCTAACCTGGATGTGATCTTGTCATTCTAGTGTCAAGAGCAACAGCGCCATTGACAGAAGAGAGGGATGCACCAACCCAAATGTAGTCATGTGCTCCCTTGAGGGGTTGGTAGTAGTGGTTCACTTTATAGCTGCCCTCAATCACACCATATATCACACATCCGGAGACACTGAACAGGCAGGCTCTTGGTTTTGTTGTTTTATTTAGGGGAAATAACTCGTATGGGGATAAGGGATGACTGCGGGATGCCCAAAGAATTATGGTACACGATCTCCATATACAATCCTGTATATGCACTCTTGCACTGCAGACTATCCCTCTGCAGACTGTTACTCCTTATAACTCTCCAGCATTCAACTTGCTGACCGTTTTTTCTACAGTTCTCTCTCTAACACAGAACTTGCAGATCATCTGTCAGCAACTGGTGTGACCAGAAATGTGTGAACTGCACAGAGAATACCAGACACAACGTAAAGTGAATAAAGTGATTTATTAAAAGAAAGGTAAACGGTGATCAAAACGCACATCCAATATAACAAACCGTGAAATGTAACTAAATAACAAAAAGTAGTGAAACTGCCTAAATAGGTAAAGGGGAATGTCCAAACCGTAAACGAAGCCAGGCCAAGGTCATACACGGGAGATCAGCAGAGGGGACAGGGAGCAGGACAGGACAGGCACAGGGAGCAGATGCTGGAGAACACGGGGGAAAGATCAGGCTGCAGACAGGGGTCCCAGAGCGGATACAGGATTCAGGATCTCCGGATAGCAGGCTACAGGATTCAGAGGCACATGGAGACAAAACACCAAGGCATCATGCATATGGCAGTCAGGGTTTAAATATCCTTCCTGTAACGAGCATCAGGTGGTGACTCATGGGCCTCTGATTGCTGGGAGACACTCGCTGGTGGATACTGGAATTGCAGCCAAAGAATCCCCGAGCCGCAGCGCCACCCGCTGGAGGGACTATTCCTGACAGTACCCCCCCTCTAAGGAGTGGCCTCAGGACGCTCCAAATAGCCATGGGGAATCTAGTCCATAAGAAGAAGTCCTCTGCTACGCGAGTCCACCGAAGGAGTTCCTTGAAAACTAAAGAAGTCCTGGTTCTCCAACG
>BLSH010323185.1:2414336-2434253 GCA_018402905.1 Glandirana rugosa | reverse complement strand
CAGTCCTTATCAGGGAGGTCGCCCACCGCGACGCCGAGCCCCTAAGAAACCGACGTTAAGGTCATAGGTGGTCGCTCACAGAGGGTCGTTAGTCTCCGGGTACTCAGTGGTGGACTACGAGCAATGTCCTTCCTATAAATTTGGGACTGACGGTATACGTACTACGGAACCACAAAACAGAGGTACACGGAGACTTAGGACATCGGACGATAGGCCTCTAGGACTTAGGACATAGGCGAGACCCTGGGGACAGACGTCGGACTAGAAAGGGGGCACAAGAGGTCGTAGACGAGGGACACGGACAGGACAGGACTCATGGGCCTCTGATTGCTGGGAGACACTCGCTGGTGGATACTGGAATTGCAGCCAAAGAATCCCCGAGCCGCAGCGCCACCCGCTGGAGGGACTATTCCTGACATCATCACTCTTTTACTTCTCTCTAGCACATCACTTAGTTTCCAGCCTGAAAGGAAATTCCTTCCTCTTCACCGCGGCTAGCACATGGTGAGGCCTACTCTGTATTAGCTGGACCTCAGGAACACCCATTACAGGCCAGGGATCATAGGCCCCTGAATGTGTAGCAAAGTACTTGAGTTCTAGCCGAGCCTTTGATGGACTACAACTCCCAGCCCATCCTTCTTCCAGGTCCCGCCGACAGGCTTTTCCTTAGTGACGCTCCCAAGGCTTCCACAGACTGTCCACTATTCCTCTCCCAGCTTGCTCCAGTACTTTCTCCTCCAGCTCACAGGGACCATCACTCACCAAACCGGTGGATCACTTTAAAGTTTCTCTCCTTGTAGCACCTCCGCTGTTATCCTGTTCCCCTGTGCGACTCTAGGAATCAACACCACTCCTAGCTGCACCTGAACCTCCAGGCCTCAAGGTCACCCCCCCCCCCCAAATGGGGGCAACCTCTGGGGTAGAGGCCTCCACAGCGCCTCTGCTACATCTCCAGACTTCCACCTGACACTTCTCCTCCCAGATTGGGCTGACTCAGAGTATTTAAGGAGGCCTGCCCGATGCCAATCCTGCTTGTGGATTGCTCAGTGCTCCTCAGAACACCTCAGATGGCTCCACCTATCTCCCAGCTCTCTTACCAGAAATCTTCCCCTGGTTTCTAGAAAGAAGTGGGAGGTTCTGGCGACCTCATCTGTTAAGTCCACCCAATCCTCCCTGAACCTCTCCTCCCAGCCAAGATCAAAACATTCAGGCCTGCACCTACAGTGAAGCCTGACTAAATTTCGTCTCACCTAGCAAACCCTGCTAAAAAAATACACCTACTATATGGGGGCGCTACACAGGCTTAGGGCAACAATCACTATCAATTGGCCAGGCTATTTATCACCTAGCAGAACTAAATTGGATAGCAACCCTGATTAGGACCAGGGTGCTACATACAGACAATTCTAAAACCTTAGGCCTCATTCACGGGTTCTATATGCCCTTGTGAAGGGTTGTATTCAGCCACCTAGAATGCACAGATGGTCTGTACAGGGGTGTGCAGATAGTCTGTTCAAATTAATGACAGACGCCAGCTGCACAGGACCTCACACTTATGCCTCTCATCTCCTGGCCTGCTAGACTTGGATGAGGGTCTGGGGGGAACCCCTGCCATTTTTTCTTGCTTTTTTTGCATTGGGTTCCCCCTGACATCCATACCAGACCCTCATTAACCACTTCAACACCAGGCCTATTTTCTGGACTTGGTGCTTACAAAATAAAACCATTTTTTTTGCTATAAAATTACTTAAACCCCCAAACATTATATATATCTTACAAGTGTGATTTTTCTGGAAAATATTCACTTTTTTGAGTGAAAAAACAAGACAACAGTAAAGTTACCACAATTTTTTTCCATGTTGTGAAAGATAATGTTATGCAGAGTAAACTGATACCCAACATGTCATGCTTTGAAATTGCGCCCGCTCGCAGAATGGCATCAAACTTTGCAACCTAAAAATCTCCATTGGCAACGTTTAAAAATTTGTACAGGTTACCAGTTTTGAGTGACAGAGGAGCTCTAGTGCTAAAATTATTTCTCTTGCTCTAACGATCTCGACGATACCTCACATGTGGAACGGGGTGCTTTACATTTTTTTTTTTCTTACTTATTTTACTTTTTATTTTTTCATTTTACACCCTTCTTTTAAAAAAAAAAGTTTGGATCACTTTTATTTCTATTACAAGAAATGTAAACAGTCCTTGTAATAGAAAAAAGCATTCCAGGAACACTTAAATATGAGATCTGGGGTCAAAAAGACCTCAGATCTCATATTTACAGTTAAATGCAAAAAAAAAAAATTAAAAAAATGGCAGTTAAAAAAAAAATGGGCCCTTTAAGACCGTTGGGTGGAAGTGACTTGTGACGTCGCTTCTGCCCTGCAATGTTATGGAGCCGAGCGGGCTTCTTCCGCTCACTCGGCTTCCTGTGCAGGGGGGGAACGGACCCGATCATCTCCGCTGCTGCCGACGGTCCGGTAAGTGGCAGAGATGACGGTAAAGTGGTGGAAGGGGGACATCTCAGTGAATCTGCTGCTAAGACCACTTTTATCAGATGCAAAATCGCCGGCTCTAAAAAATGGTATCTGAATGGTACCTTTAGCTGAAGGCACCATTCAGATATCACCACTCAAACTCAAGGACGTCATATGACGTCCGGCGGTATTGAAGTGGTTAAGTATAAGGGTGTGGTATATATTTTTATGGGAGTCCCCATTAACATCTATATCAAACCCTCATTTAGGACATGGGTCTGGTATAGATGAGGAAAATCTCTGCCCCCTTGTTTACAAACATATATAAAGTGGGTAGGAGCTGTTATTAAAATGGCATTTTTTTCTTTGTATATGTCAATTTTACTGTAGTAGGTTGTAAATATTATACACATGTGCCACTCCACAGATAGGTTAACCACTACAGATCCGCGCTATAGCCGAAAGATGGGTACAGTGTGGACCTGAATTGCCGGGGAGACATCCATGGACGTCTGCCCCTTTGTGCGCTCCCCGCGCGCACTCACAGCCGTCGTCTAATAGAGAGGCAGAACGGGGAACTGTCAATGTAAACACGCCGGTTCCCCGTTCTGTGTGGGGGAACATGACAGATCTACTGATCCCTGTAATCGGGATAAGTTACATCTGTTATGTCCCTGCCAGTCCAGCCCCCACACAGCTAGAACACAGTGAGGGAACACAGTTAACCCCTTGATTGCCCCCTTAGTGTTAACCCCTTCTCTGCCAGTGACATTTATACAGTAATCCATGGCTATTTTTAGCACTGATCGCTGTATAAATGTCAATGGTCCCAAAAAAGTGTCAAAAATGTCCGACATGTCCGCTGCAATATCGCAATCCCGATAAAAATTGCCGCCATTACTGGTAAAAAAAATAAATAATAATAAAAAAGGCATAAATCAATTCCCATAGTTTGTAGAAGCGATAACTTTTGCGAAAACCAATCAATATACGCTTATTGCGATTTTTTTTTAATCAAGAATATGGAGAAGAGTATATATCGGCCTAAACTGATAAATAAATTTTTTTTTTATATGTATATTTTTTGGATATGTATTTTTAGAGTTGAGCGAACCAGAACTGTAAAGTTTGGGTCCGTACCGAACTTTGGGGTGTCCGTGACCAGGACCCGAACCCGGACATTTGAAAAAAAGTTTGGGTTCGGGTTCTGGGTTTGGGTATTTGATCACGCATGTTGAATAGCTGCAGGGCAGCCAATCAACAAGTTTTTCACTGGCTTGCCCTTAGAAGCCATCACAGCCATGCCTACTAATGGCATGGCTGTGATTGGCCAATGCATCATGTGACCCAGCCTCTGTATAAGCTGGAGTCACGTAGTGCTGCATGTCACATGCTCTCATGCTAGTTTAGGGAGAGGATGCTGCCGGTGCAGTGAGGGTCAAATTGCAGATATAATAACATCTCATCCTGCATTACAGAACGATCTGATTGTGGACTAGGTAGAGATTACTACTACTGCTTTTAGGGACAGATTGCAGATCTAATAACAACTCATCTTGCATTACAGAACGATCTGACTGGACTAGGTCTACTGCTTAGAGCGACAGATTATTGTTCTAAAATCATCTTCTAGTTCTATAGGGAGAGGTTCCTGCTGTTGCTGTAAGGGACAGATTATTGTTCTAAAATCATCTTCTAGTTCTATAGGGTCAGGTTCCTGCTGTTGCTGTAAGGGACAGATTATTGTTCTATAATCATCTCCTAGTTCTATAGGGAGAGGTTCCTGCTGTTGCTGCAAGGGACATATTATTGTTCTAAAATCATATTTTAGTTCTATAGGGTCAGGTTCCTGCTGTTGCTGTAAGGGACAGATTATTGTTCTAAAATCATTTTTCTTCCTTTTGCAGACCTCTAGCACTTTCCAGGACTTTTTTACAGTAATTTTTGTGCCGAAAAGTTTGGGTCCCCATTGACTTCAATGGGATTCGGGGTCAACTTCGTTACCGAACCCGAACTTTTTCACGAAATTCGGCCGAACCCGAACAGCCAGGTGTTCGCTCAACTCTATTTATTATAGCAAAAAGTAAAAAAAAATGTTCTTTATTTCAAAATTGTCATTCTTTTTTTGTTTATAGGGCAAAAAAATGAAACCACAGAGGTGATCAAATACCACCAAAAGAAAGCTCTATTTGTGGGGAAAAGAGGAGGTCAATTTTGTTTGGGTACAGCAATTGTCAGTTAAAACGACACAGTGCCGAATCTCAAAAAGTGCTCTGGTCAGGGGGTAAATCCTCCCGGGGCTGAAGTTGTTAAAGGCGACCCCCAGGCATGTTATTTAAAGGAATTTTATATTTCTAATGTTCACCAGCATTAATCACATCACTGCTCCACGTCAAACAAAATTTACATTTTTTTTTGCTTTGGTATATGTTCCCTGGGGCAGTGCCTAGCTCCCCATGCCATTTGTTTCACAATTCCTTGCCTATTAGCCTATAAATGGTCATTATTGATTTTTAACATTCGGCTCCCATTGACTACAAAGGGTTCAAATTTGGCACCTGTTTAGTCATGTTCTGCAAATTGGCCAAACCCAGGCTGAACAAAACACAGGTACATTCCCTATTGTAAGCCAGTGGTTATGGAAGTGAAGTTGGTCTCAGGAGGATAAATGAATGATTTGTGTGGCAGCACCTTATATCCTAAAACAACCCTTTTCAACTAGCGTTCCTCCAGAGGTTGCTAGGGGTTCCTTGATCAATGAGCAACTTCTACCTCTTAGGTGAGCAACCACTGACACCAATGATCTTTTTAGATATTTGTAAGGAGAAATTCTTCCCAATGACCACAGATGTAAGGGGCATTATTCCTAGTGACCTTTGCATTAATGTAGCATTAGAATTATTAGCAGGGGTTCCTTGAACTTGGAAAGTCATTTCAACAGTTTTTCCATGTTAAAAAGGTTGAGCAAGGCTGTCCTAAAGTTTGGCATAACCCCCTTATTTTGGGGATTTTTGATGGAATGCAACCTATAGATGCTTTTTATTCTAAGAACGCCCTAATGTTATTCCTGCAGGTTTAGTGAAGGACTTTTTTGGTTTCTTTTGGACCACCCACCCATAAACTGTCTAGGTATACTTTCCCAAGCCTATAGAAGGAGCCATATATGTAGTCTGTATCTGAGCTGCGAAACCAGCTGCCCTGGGTGTACAGGTGGCAAAGGAGTAAAAAGGAATGATTTGCATGACTCCATTACCTATCTAATTTATGATTAATAACCCCCCTTAAAATAGTTGGAAAGGCTCCAGTTTTTTTATCTTCATGCATTCTGTGCGTGAAGGTAAACAAACTTTTGTGTGCAGCAACCCCACCCCCTAATACTTACCTAAGCCTTACCTACTTACCTAAGCCCCATCGTGATCCAGCGATGTGCATGAGAATCTTCCGAGGACTCATCTGGATGAGCCATAAGCTCCCGCTGCTGTCAATCACAGCCAGTGAGCCAATGAGGAGAGAGGGGGCAAGGCCAAGCCGCGGCTCTGTGTGTGAATGAACACGCAGAGCAGTGGCTAGGGAACGAGCCTGTTTGGGTGCCCCCCTAGCAAGCTGCTTGCTTTGGAAGCAGTAGGCAGGAAGGAGGGGCCAGGACCCGAGAAGAAGAGGACCAATGCACAGAGCAGGTAAGTATGACATGTTTGTTACTTCTTTTTTAATTGCCTTTAATATTACTTTAATGTTTGGAGCTGTGATCTGTGCATTCTCCCTATAGCAGTCATCTGTGTATTAGGGAATGCCCTTAGCACCCCTGTACTGATAGAAATGCGTGGGCTGAAATTTCTGTTTTAATCACGTTGTCTGGCTGTTATCCTGATCCTTTGGCTTTAGTACTGAGTCTTAACACTGAGTGCATTTTGGCCAGTTCCTGATGAACTGGATGAAATTCAAGTCTTGGGTGGCCCAGCTGGCACCCTCCAGCCTGACATCCTTCTACCTGAAAATTGGGGCAACTGGGTGGAAAATCGTTAGCCAAACAGTGGCTGCATCCAATCATGAATGAAGCTACTGTTCAGGTATTCTGACAACTGGGTTGCCGGTTGTGAAAATACAATAGCTAGCATGGAAAAAAAAAAATTTGGGATGAAGATACACTTTAAATTCCTCTGTCTGCTCTCTCCTGATATGAAAACCCTTAATTATCATAAGCTCATGAAACTGAATTATAGACGTTCTGTCTGTGCTCACAAATTCAGTGATTGTCTCCTTTCAGTTTTGCTCATGGGGCCTATTGCACAGACAGATAATCCTTTCCGTTCCATTGGCTTCCTAAATTTCATTTTTAATTTGATTTAAATAATGTGATTTTCATTATTTTCCGAATTTAGCAATGCGGCGGCCTCGGGCTGAGCGCAAATGAACCGCTGATTTATTTGAATTATTATCTTCGGCAATCCAGCATTTTGTAAGTAGAGTCATAACTCCAGCAATTCACTGATTTTATTATCTTAGCAAATTGATATCTCTTGCCATAAAAGTGACACAAAGCTTACTTGGTATTCTAAATAAACCAAAATATCTAATAAAAATGTGATGCATGTTGCCGCCATTGGATGAATTTTACAGTATCTTATGTGATAACGCTTACCCCAGGGGGGAATTATTTCATAAATCAGCATGACTAGATCCATTTCTAGAGGTCTAGGGATCTTCTTCACTGGACCTCTAGAGAATAAAAAAAGTTTTATTTTTGTAGTGGCCAAACAAGTAACAGCAAAGTCTTTGGTAATGACAACCAATGGTGTAACTGCAGCCATAGCAGCCCATGCATCTGCTATGGGGTTAGGGGTTGGAAGGAGCTGTTAACACAAATTAAACATGGAAGATCTATGTGCATGTGATATCCAGTACCAAATTATTAAAGATAAACTCAAGGAAGATATAAAAAACACAATTTAAGTAAAAATGTGCATATTTTATTGTAAAAGCGGCAAAGAAAGCCATAGCAGTTTCTTAAAAGTGCAATCTATTCCTTTCCGAAAGTTAAGACGTGAATTTTTTTTTTACATTTTTGATTAATTATAAGTTTACTAGTATCCTAGCAGATATCCATGACAATTTTCTAAAAAGCAGTGGCCTCTAACTGTGGCCTGAGGGCACTGACACCAACAGTGGGGCATAATTTCTGCCAGTGACACTAATGATGGGGCATTATTCCTCCCACTAATGTCAATGATGAGGCACTATTCCTCCCACTGACACCAACAATGGGGCACTATTCCTCCCACTGACACCAACAATGGGGCACTATTCCTCCCACTGACACCAACAATGGGGCATTATTCCTCCCACTGATACCAATGATGAGATGCTATTCTTCCCACTAATAGCAACAATGGGGCACTATTCCTCCCACTGACACCAACAATGGGGCCCTATTCCTCCCACTGACACCAACGATGGGGCACTTTTCCTCCCACTGATACCAATGATAGGGCACTACTTCTCCTCCTACTGACCACTAAGCTTGAGGCCATGTTTATTCTCACTGATGCAGGCCTAGGGATATTTTCTACCCTCACTGGCTACAATCCCCCTAAACCCCCCTAAAGTCTGAAGGACAGTGAATTGGCCCTTTGAAAAGGTATAAAGCCCAATGCAATACCTGTAAACTTAATTACCTATTTGTAGTTATTACCCTTGCTGACCATGTCATTGAGTAATGACATGGACCACCACCTTTGCCCCCACCGCACCCCCTTTACCTCCCCTTTCTTTTCTGGCTGTCCATCCATGTTTCTGTGCCCTCTGCAACATGGGACCCCACCAGAGGCTTATGCATTCTACATTCGACCCTGATCTTATAGGCTCTGCTACTCCAAGGTCGATATGCATCTTTCATCCTATAGACCCTGTTTGCTAATGTGGTTCTAAGTCTTTTTGGGATGTTTAACACAAGGCATGGTCCACTGTTGTCAGCACTAGGAAACCTGCCTTTGGAAGTGCCATACAGCCTTAATGGGAGTACATGTAGACAGGGTGTTGCGGCAAAGAGGCTGTAGGATATCAGCAGCACTGAGATGCAACAAAGGATGAAAAAACAAAAACAATGGGAAGTTTTAACTTGCATGGCTTTAAAAACCGTCATGGTCGAATACTCGTCTCTGCTTTTAGAGATGAATCTACACCATGTACACTTGCATCATAGCTGTTCTCCAGTTAACTCTTGGGTCCCCATGATAATGTACCACTTCTCTGTAACTTGCATTTAGGAGGGGCATGCCAAGCCCTGTCCTCATCTACCCGTCCAGCGTATCACCACTACTTCACTCCCAGTAATGGTATGGGGTTCTACCGTACACCTAGCGAGGACTACATGTATGTAGTAACCTTTACTTGACTCTTCTGTACCTGTGTTCAGGCTGGGAACCTCTGCTGCACAAGTCCATTGCTATGGTAGACAGACCGCTCATGGAAAGCGCGCCAACAACAACTCTCTCCTGCAAGAAGCTATCCCACCTTCCCCTAGGCACAAGCTTAACGACAGGCTTCTTGGTAGACTTCCGTTACCATGGATAACCACTTACAGTCAGGTCCATAAATATTGGGACATCGACACAATTCTAATCTTTTTGGCTCTATACACCACCACAATGGATTTGAAATGAAACAAACAAGATGTACTTTAACTGCAGACTTTCAGCTTTAATTTGAGGGTATTTACATCCAAATCAACTGTGTAGGAATTACAACAGTTTGTATATGTGCCTCCCACTTTTTAAGGAACCAAAAGTAAAGGGACAAATTAACAATCATAAGTCAAACTTTCACTTTTTAATACTTGGTTTCAAATCCTTTGCAGTCAATTACAGCCTGAAGTCTGGAATGCATAGACATCACCAGACGCTGGGTTTCAACCCTGGTGATGCTCTGCCAGGCCTCTACTGCAACTGTCTTAAGTTCCTGCTTGTTCTTGGGGCATTTTCCCTTCAGTTTTCTCTTCAGCAAGTGAAATGCATGCTCAATCGGATTCAGGTCAGGTGATTGACTTGGCCATTTCATAACATTCCACTTCTTTCCCTTAAAAAACTCTTTGGTTGCTTTCACAGTATGCTTCGGGTCATTGTCCATCTGCACTGTGAAGCGCCGTCCAATGAGTTCTGAAGCATTTGGCTGAATATGAGCCAATAATATTTCCCGAAACACTTCAGAATTCATCCTGCTGCTTTTGTCAGCAGTCACATCATCAATAAATACAAGAGAACCAGTTCCTTTGGCAGCCATAGATGTCCACGCCATGACACTACCACCGCCATGCTTCACTGATGAGGTGGTATGCTTTGGATCATGAGAAGTTCCTTTCTTTCTCCATACTCTTCTCTTCCCATCACTTTGGTACAAGTTGATCTTGGTCTCATCTGTCCATAGGATGTTGTTCCAGAACTGTGAAGGCTTTTTTAGATGTTGTTTGGCAAACTCTAATCTGGCCTTCCTGTTTTTGAGGCTCACCAATGGTTTACATCTTGTGGTGAACCCTCTGTATTCACTCTGGTGAAGTCTTCTCTTGATTGTTGACTTTGACATACATACACCTACCTCCTGGAGAGTGTTCTTGATCTGGCCAACTGTTGTGAATGGTGTTTTCTTCACCAGGGAAAGAATTCTTCGGTCATCCACCACAGTTGTTTTCCATGGTCTTCCGGGTCTTTTGATGTTGTTGAGCTCACCAGTGCATTCTTTCTTTTAAAGGATGTTCCAAACAGTTGATTTGGCCACGCCTAATGTTTTTGCTATCTATCTGATGGGTTTGTTTTGTTTTTTTCAGCCTAATGGTGGCTTGCTTCACTGATAGTGACAGCTCTTTGGATCTCATATTAAGAGTTCACAGCAACAGATTCCAAATGCAAATAGTACACTTGAAATGAACTCTGGACCTTTTATCTGCTCCTTGTAAATGGGATAATGAGGGAATAACACACACCTGGCCATGGAACAGCTGAGCAGCCAATTGTCCCATTACATTTGGTCCCTTAAAAAGTGGGAGGCACATATACAAACTGTTGTAATTCCTACACCGTTCACCTGATTTGGATGTAAATACCCTCAAATTAATGCTGAAAGTCTGCAGTTAAAGCACATCTTGTTCGTTTCATTTCAAATCCATTGTGGTGGTGTATAGAGCCAAAAAGATTAGAATTGTGTCAATGTCCCAATATTTATGGACCTGACTGTATATCTGCACATTGCACTAACTTTGGTACACACTTCTTTATACCCAAGTGTGTCTAATGACCTGAACTACAGACCATGTGTGCCGGTTTCTTGCACTACATCCCTTGAGTAACTTCAGACCAGGCGGGAACAACGTTTCAAACCTTTACTTAGAAAAGTGCAAAATGAGCATCTCACAGGCCAACATACAAGAACAAGATTTTTCCTACATCCCTACTCCTAACTCAGGCTATGTGCTGCCCCGGCATACCTGCAAAGGTAGAGTACATGTACGATGAATGGGATCTATGAATGGCATTTCCCAGTGCTGGAATATTCGGGTACAACCCCCAGGTCTTGATGACCTTCTACATCATAGCAGTAGCAAGCGCCATTCCTTTATTCTTGCCGGGTGCGGCTTTCCGATATTATCCCTTATGGGTTTCTCTTACGGGCAGTGGGCTTCTCTGCTCGGGGGCTCTCTGTTCCGGATCACTCACCCTCATTTATATCACGGGACCAGCGGATTGGACCATAAGATAACCCACCAAAAAGCATTAACTCTTACCCTCCTGTCTGGGGCTGCATCTAACTAGCGTAACTTTAACCCACTTAAATGCTGGGCTGTAGAAATTACTCACTTTCATTCCACCATCCTTAGCAAATGTTTTTGGTACCAGTTTCTGACCAACCTTTTCAGTCCCCCCATTATCTCTTCTGTAACTTTCTTTAACTGTCCATCTGTCTCATGTTTTGTCTATTTCTATTTTATCCTAGACCAATTGTTCGGTAGAATTACATGCCACCACTATCTCTGCAATTGTCTTCCACATCAGTCAAAATCAATTAATTATAAACTTTGCAATAGAATTCCCTTATCTTGTTCCAATACAAGAAGAGCAGACATAGTTTTAAAGTGTCCATTGTGAAACAAATCTGTTAAATGTTTGCTTTTTACAGAGGTTTCCTACAGCGGGTATAATAAGTATTGAACACATCACCATATTTCTAGGTAAATATTTTTCTAAAGGTGCTATTGATATGAAATGTTCACCACATGTTGGTAACAACCCATGCCATCCATACATACAGAGATACCATAACAAATGGGTTCAGAAATTAAGTTTTGTGTAATAAAATGGAATGACACAGGGAAAAAGTATTTAACACTCAAACTGAAATTTACTTAATATTTCATAAATCCTTTGTTGGTAATGACAGCTTCAAGACGCCTCCTGTATGGAGAAACGAGTCGCATGCGTTGCTCAGGTGTGATTTTGGCCCATTCTTCCACACAAACAGTCTTCAAATCCTGAAGGTTCTGTGGGCCTCTTCTATGAACTCCAATCTTTAGATCTTTCCGTACATTTTCTATTGGATTCAAGTCAGGTGATTGGCTGGGCCATTCCAGCAGCTTTATTTTCTTTCTTTGAAACCAATTGAGAGTTTCCTTGGCTTTGTGTTTGGGATTTTTGCCTTGCTGAAATGTCCACCTTCGTTTTATCTTCATCATCCTGGTAGATGGCAGCAGATTTTTATCAATATCTTGGTACATTTCTCCATTCATCCTTCCTTCAATGATATGAAGATTTTCCAGTACCGTATGCTGAAAAACCGCCCCACACCATAATGTTCCCATCCCCAAAATTCACTGTTGGTATGGGGGGTGTTTTGGGGTGATGTGCAGAGCCATTTGATCTCCAAACATGGTGGTATTATGGAATCCACAGATTTCAATTTTGGTTTCATCTGACCACACTATATTCTCCCAGTATTTCACAGGCTTGTCTAAATGTCGTGCAGCAATGAGCTTCAACATGCTTTTTCTTCAGCAATGCAGTGTTGCGAGCTGAGCGTGTATACAGGTCATGGCAGGTGAGTGCATTACTTATTGTTTTCTTTCAAACAATTGTACCTGATAATTCCAGGTCTTTCTGAAGCTCTCCATAAGTGGTTCTTGGCTCTTGGACAACTCTCCTGATAATTATTTCACTTCTCTGTCAGAAATCTTGAGAGGAGCACCTGGTTGTGACTGGTTTATGGTGAAATTAAGCCCTTTCCACTTTTGGATTATGGCCCTAACAGTGCTTACTGGAACATTCAGAAGTTTAGAAATCCTTCTGAAACCAATGCCATCAGTATGTTTTGCATAATAAGGTTGTGAAGGTCTTGAGAGAGCTCTTTGCTTTTACCCATCATGAGATGTTTCTTGTGTGACACCTTGGTAATGAGACACCTTTGTATAGGCCATCAGTTGAGACTGAACCAGCTGACATTATTTTGCACTGACAAAGGGCAGGAATGCTTTCTAATTATTGATAGATTTCAGCTGGTGTCTTGGCTTTCTATGCCTTTTTGTACCTCCCTTTCTTCATGTGTTCAATACTTTCTCAATGTGTCACTCCATTTTATTACACAAAACTTAATTTCTGAACTTATTTGTTTTGGTGTCTTTGTATGTATGGATTGCATGGGTTGTTACCGACATGTGGTGACAATTTCATGTCAATAGCACCTTTAGAAATAATTTAACCTAGAAAATGGTGACGTGTTCAATACTAATTTTAACCGATGTATATCCTTTGGTAATAGGGAGGAGAACCTCCCCCCTCCCTTTTCTGTGGGATCCCACAGGTATGGTTTATACAAAGTTACATTGTCCAAGCTGGACCTGTGTGACTATGTATAAAATATCCAAATCTGGAATTCTTCTTTAATCATTTTTTTCTAATGAAAACATACAGGGTACACAAAGAAATATCATACTACATAGTGTAAAGAAATCATGTAATATTAATAGTGATGAAAAAACTCAATGTATCTCTAATGACATCAGATAGATCAGATAAATAAATGAACAGGAACCCGGTCTGCATTAAAAATGTATGGGTTTCGTGATTTCCCCCCACACTTCAATGTGTACACAGACTCAGCACATTAAAGATTTACACCAACTGGAAATTTGTAGATTTCAATGTTTTCCATGTGTTTGTCCAATTAGTTTGGGGTGCTTAAGCTGGCTATGCACTAGTAGATTTTTTTAAATGAAAAAATGTATAAAAATTTGTATAAAAACTATCAGTACAGTCTAAAGTAATTTTAATTTTTTATTATTATTATTATACTGAATTTATATAACGCCAACAGTTTGCGCAGTGCTTTAGAATATAAAATGGAGACACAATACAATAAAATACAAGAGGGTTAAAAAGGCCCTGTTCATAATAGCTTACAATCTAATAGGGTGCGGCAGGTGATACAAAAGGTTATATCTGGGGGGGGGGGGGGGTGAGCTGATGGAAGTGATAAAAGTTCTGTTAATTGGAGGCGTGATAGGCTTCCCTAATTAGATGAGTTTTCAGGGATCGCCTAACTGGACAGATTGTGGTAGAGAGTTCCAGAGGATGGGAGAGGATGGGAAGAGGAGACAAGGGGGACAAGGGAGCTTGAGAGCAGGAGGTCTTGAGAGCAGCGGAGAAGACAGTTTGGCTGATATTTGGAGACAATTTTTGTCATTTAGCTCAGGGCAGAGTTGTGAATGGCTTTGTATGTTGTTGTTGTTACTATTTTGAATTTAATTTGCTGGGCTATTGGAATACAGTGAATGAACTGGCAGAGAGGGGTGGCGGAAACTAAGCTGTCGGTAAGGTAGATGAGTCTGGCAGCAGCATTCATGATAAACTGATAAGGGGATAGCCTATATGGAGGTAGACCTATGAGAATGGAATTGCAATAGTTAAGGCAAGAGATAACAAAGGAGTGAATAAGAAGTTTGGTGGTTTCATTAATTAAAAAGGAGAGATTTTTAGAGATGTTACGGAGGTGAAGTCTACAAGCTTTTGACATGGATTGGATTTGGTGCTGAAAGGACAGGTCAGAGTCTGGGATTGCACCTAGTATTCTGGTGTGTGAGGGGAGGGGACTGACATTATTGATCATGATGGAAAAGTCATGGAGGAAGGCCATGCCGGGGGGGGGGGGGGGGGATATTATCAGCTCCATTTTGGAGAGAGTTCATTTAGGGAACTGATGCAACATCTATGCTGATATGTCAGTAAGTTAGTAATGCGAGAGGAGACTAAAGGGGTGAGGTGAGGAGTAGACAGTTAGATTTGGGTGTCATTGGAAGCTGTGGGAGGTTACTAAGTGACCAAGGGAGGAGGTGTAGATAGGGAAGAGAAGGGGTCCAAGAACAGAGCCTTGGGGGACCCCCACAGAAGGAGGAAGTGGAGAGGAGGAGACAGAGTTATAGGTAACACTGAAGGAGAGCTGTAATAGGTAGGAGGAGAACCAAGATAGAGCAGAATCTTGGAGGCCAAGGATTGGAGTTTAATGAGAAGGAGTGGGTGGTCAACAGTATCAAAGGCTGCAGAGAGGTCTATTAGTAAAAGTATGGAGGAGTGGCCATTGGTTTTAGCAGTTAGTAAATCATTGGTCTAGTAAGGCAGTTTGTGGAGTGCTGTGAGTGAAAGCCAAACTGTAGGGAGTCAAGTTAAGATTAAGCATTCTAAAAGTTTAGAGGTGAATGGGAGCAATGAGATGGGTCTTAAATTGTTCAGGTTGGTGGGGTCCAGTGAGGGCTTTTTAAGTGTGGGAGTGATCTTTGCATGCTTTAGATCGGAGGGGAAGGTGCCAGTAGAGAGGGAGAGATTGAAGACATGAGTGAGAGAGAATAGGATAGAAAAAGAGGGTAATTTACTTTTATCATTCAATTTAGGAATCAATGGACTTTCCCAAACAAAAACCACATATGCTGTCAGAAATGTGTTCTTTCAATGAATATTTTTCATCCTGCTCCCTTGAATTTTCTCATCTCCATGGTCAAAAATGAAAATTGATTTGACCTCACTAAAGATTCTAAAAATGATCAAAATTTTTTTAGAATGCAACATTTTGTATGACATTTTACTAGTGTATGGCGAGCTTTAAAGTGGACCTTTACTCATCCTCCCTTCCCCCCACTCCACTTATAACAGAGTTTTATTTTTGTTTTCCATTGAGCAGGTACCTTTTTTTGATAGGTGAATACTCCCTTTACCTCAATCCTTAAGGATGATGTCAGTTTACCCCTCCAACCCCACCTGTAGCCTCCTGGGCCATGTTGCATGCCCCAGGCGGCTGCAGGACCAGGCTTAGATGCTGCATGATGTTGTTCATGCACAGCAGGAGTTGGCTGTTAGACATCAAGAAGTCACAGCCGGCTCCCACATCTAAGATGGTGGCTCCAAAGACTTTTCATTTATAAGAACAAGAATGAAGTCCCTCTTTAAGAGGAGGTCAGTAAGTTGGAATTTTACAAATAGGGGCCAGGATAAAACTTCCACAAACTAAAAAAACAACCAGTTACTTCACGCACTGCGACTACATTAGAGGTAAAGTGAACTCCAGCCAAATTGCAAACTACACAGATAAAATAACTATATGGATGACACCACTTATAGATAAGGAATTTAGTGATGTTCCCTCTACAGCCCCAGACTACTTGATTGAAGAGTGAAAGAGTAGCAGCAGACTGATGAGGTCATTCCTCTACTCACCTTGTTCTGATCTTCCATCCACATGTTTCTTGTTAACACATTCGCAGGCAGAACACCTGATTGGCTCCCAGTCCTGCCCATACTTCTCCCAATGGACTGCAAGAGGCTTATCTTAGGTCAAATTCAGGTGCATACCCCTTTAACCTTTTTTTGAGCTGTGGAACCCTGTAAAAGTATGCAAAATCCCAAGGCACCCCGTCTAAAATTTTAAAAAAAGTAAACGTTACTTATCAATGGGAAACCTGAGCCTGGGACAGTGCATACAACCACCTTGATGAAATTAACTTCACATTAGAAATCCACACTTCACACAAAAAGTCCCCCATCGTATCAGAAGCCCCACATTACATTGGAGGTTCTCCATGACATAAGGGGTCCCCCATCACATTGGAGGTTCTCCATCACATCAGAGGTCCTCTATCATATCAGAGGTCCCATCATCACATCAGAGGTCCCCCCATCACATCAGGGGTTCCCACATTATACCAGGGTCCTTCCTTCACATCAGAGTCCCCCCATCATAGCACCCACTTATCACAAAGTCCCTTCTTCACATCAGAGGTCCCCCCAGCACATCAGAGGTACCCCATCACATCAGAGATCGCCCCATCACATCAGAGATACTCCATTACATCAGAGGTCCCCCATCACATTGGAAGTTCTACATCACATCAGAGGTCCTCCATCTCCTCAGTGGTCCCCCCATCACACCAGAGGCTCCTGCCTTATATCAGCATCCTCTCTTCAAATCAGAGTTCCCCCATCACAGAACCTGCCAATCACACAGCCTACTCTTCACATTAGAGGCCTACCTTTTGACTCCAGCATCATGGCAGAGTATGTCAAGCGATCTAGGTGTGGAAGAGCTGGACTTTAGCCCTCTCTTGAATGCTGGGGGTGACCCTATTTGCTACTTGCTCTTGATCAGCATCATGCATTGCCAAAACCTGTGCATCCTGACCCAGCCTACACTGCCAATAGTTGTTAATGTACTAATCGATGCCCAGCCAACACCAGGGGAACTCATGATGCTTATCCAGGGCAAACTGGGTTCTATTCTCAAGGCAACAAGGGGAACCCAGACAGCACAGTGGAGGAGAAGCCCTGCTCTGGTTGAATTTAAAAAATACAATTAATGTTGTCTTATTAAATACAGAGCTGCATAATGTATGTCCTTTATATCTTCCTGGTGTTCAGATTTCAAAAGAAACCAAATAAAGAAGGTTATTTATTCTGTTTTAATAAGATCTCAAAACTTAAATATGAATTTTGCGTTTTGGGGTTAGAATCATGGGATTACCTCTTCAGTCTTGTTTTTTTTAGCAAAAAATAAAAAAAACAGTAGTGATTAAATACCACCAAAGAAAGCTCTATTTGTGTGAAAAAAAATGATAAAAATGTAATTTGGGTACAGTGTTACATGACTGTGCAATTATCATTCAAAGTGTGACAGTGCTGAAAGCTGAAAATTGGTCTGGGCAGGACGAAGGTTTAAAGCAGAGTTCCACCCAAAAATGGAACTTCCGCTTTAAGCACTCCTCGTCCCCCTTACATGCCACATTTGGCATGTAATTTTTTTGGGGGGGGTGTGTCCCCAGGTTTCAGAGGGACTTCCTGTCCCTCTTCCTGCTTCCGTTTCTGGGCCGCCTAGGCGACTCCTCCTCTCCCCCTAGGCGGCCCCTCCCTTCTGACAATCTTCTGGGACACGTCACAGGTCACAGAAGATAGTCTGGCCACTAGGAACGCGCAGCGCGACTCGCACATGCCCGGTTTGTGCCCGGCCGTGAATCCACGGCCGGTGCCCACACTTGCAATGACAGTGCCGTAGGGAGGAGGGGGGAGACGAGCGAGGCTTCGGGCACAGCCATCGCTAGACCGGGAGACAGGTAAGTTACTGTTTATTAAAAGTCAGCAGCTACATTTTTGTAGCTGCTGACTTTTAATAAACTACAAAACGAGTGGAACTCCGCTTTAAGTGCCCAGTAAGCAAATGGTTAAAATGTACTTATCATTGCAATCTGAGACTGAATTCAAAGACACAAATTTCTCCACTGTTGATTTCTACCCTTTGTTAAATGCTACAGGATGCCGTGGTGTCAGAAGATCTACCCCTGAGGTCAGCTTGGACACCACATTTTGCAGGTAGTGGATAGAACTTTGGTCTGCTTTTTTACAAGTGTACCAGGTTAATCTTAACTGCTTTGCTGATAAAACCCTGTTTATAGAGCTGAATAGCTGAATTTCAGAATACACACATAGCTGATTGACTTAGGGGACTGATTTATCCCACTTTTTTTCCCAGATCTCTCTGCTCTGTACTGCTTAATAGAGAGTTTCAGTTAGAGAGAGACAGCCTCAAAGGAAACAGTTCCTGCTGTACTCTTGAAAAAACAAAGGATGCTCTGAAAACCCAGTGGACACCTTGTATAAAAAGTTTTATAGAGCTGAAATAAAGGGACTAATACTCAGCTTTTCAATGGCCCCTCGCTGCCTCTCACCTTTTCTCCTGTGTGCCCGTCTTTACTGGCCAGTGCAGGATGATATCCCTTTTTTTTTCTTAGACTTTATTGAAAAATATAAGACAAAGGCATACAGCATGAGATTGAGATGTTAGTACATGATACGTAACCGCTTATGCGGGAGGGTAGTCATTTTTATAAGGGGAATATTGGGAGCACTGACTTGATGCTGACTATGCTGATTGCTATGTGTGGCCCTTTAGTGATGCCAGGGGTCACACTTGAAGCATTTCATATAAATTAATTTGATCAGTGCAGGTTTATAAATACAGGGAGATAAGGAACATAATATAAAACTAAGTCCTCTTTAATCTTACATAGTGAATTTTCCAAAGACTTCCATAGATTACATCTTCTTAGAATGCATTTTTTAATACTTCCATGTTTTGATAAGCTTAAACGATTAAAACGTCTAAGTAGTTGACAGTTGCTGTTCATGTACAAGAAAACAATTTCCTACAATATAGCATTCATGGCACGATTATTAACCACTTACCGACCAGCCGCCATTTGGTGGCGGCAGGTTGGCTGTCCTGCACAAATTGCCGTAGCTGTATGGCGGGCGTGGGAGAGTGGGTGGTCGGCCGCCGGAGGCGCGCTCATGCGGGGTAGCCAATCAGCGCGTGGGGTGGATTCGATGTCCGCCAGCCACCTGCAATCGCTCCCCCGCAGTGACAGAACAGGGATCTGTGAGTCAGGGGCATATCATGAAATGAGTGGGCCCGTGTGCAAGATCAAGAGTGGGCCCCAGGCATCGTCAAAAAAGTGCGGCGCCCCGCTGTGAAAAGTGGGTGTGGTTTAAATTGCACTGCAGGGAGAGCAGTGCGTAGTGTATGGCGGTGGGTGGGATGCACAGGGAGAGGAGTGCGGAGTGTATGGCGGTGGGTGGGATGTGCAGGGAGAGGAGTGAGGAGTGTATGGCAGTGGGTGGGATGTGCAGGGAGAGGAGTGCGGAGTGTATGGCGGTGGGGGGGATGCGCAGGGAGAGTAGTGCGGAGTGTATGGCGGTGGGTGGGATGTGCAGGGTGAGGAGTGCGGAGTGTATGACGGTGGGTGGAATGAGCAGGTAGAGGAGTGCGGAGTGGTGGCGGTATGTGAGACGTGAGGAGAGGGACACGTAGGGTGGGTGACGGTATGTGAGGCGTGAGGAGATGGACGAGTAAGGTGGGTGGCGGTATGTGAGGC
>BLSH010323185.1:2402172-2413016 GCA_018402905.1 Glandirana rugosa | reverse complement strand
GGGGGTGACTGACCGTCACGGGGGGTTAGACGGGGGTGATTCGTTTTTCTGGGGGTTAGACGGGGGTGATTCGTGTCCTGGGGTTAGACGTGGGTGATTCGTGTTCTGGGGGTTAGACGGGGGTGATTCGTGTCCTGGCGGTTAGACGGGGGTGATTCGTGTCCTGGGGGTTAGACGGGGGTGGAGGGGGTGATTCGTGTTCCTGGGGGTAGAGGGATTGGGGGTCTTTTTGCTTAGTGGGGGCAGATTGGGGGGCACTGCCAGTCAGTGGGGGAGGGGATACTAATGCTCCTTACCTGGCTGATTGATCCATCTGGAATCTCATGTAGAAGAATCCTCTAGCACTCACTGTTCTTCAGGGACGATTTCCCTTGTCTGAAGGGATCCGGGGATGCCAGTGCAGTGATGGCTCCCTTCTCTGCTGGGCTCTGACTGATGACTCATCTATAGCAGAGCCCGGCAGAGGGAGATTACTGGTCTATGAAGTCACTGCACAGGCATCCCATCCCTGGCATCCCTCTGGTTAGTTCCAGCCCGACTACAGGAAAGTGATACTGCTGTCACTTCTCCCGTCAGCAGCGGCACCCCCTCCTTCATTGTGGCTCCTGGGGCCCTCTGGATGAATGATGGGCCCCACTGCTGCTCAGATCATCCCTGACAACCCTGGACTTTTCATCCATATTAGCAGGGTGAGTCAGGTCACAGTGGGCCCCCCACCCTTGTTGGCCCGTGTGCAGTGAACACTCTGAACACATGGATGAAACACCACTGCTGTGAGTATAAACAAGCAGATTCCCGTTCTGACAGGGGAGTTGAGAGAGATCGTCTGCTCCCTGTGATAGGGAACAATGATCTCTCTCCTCCCCCAGTCAGCCCAGCCCCCATACAGTTAGAAACACTTCCCAGAGAACGCAGTTAACCCTTTGATCGCCCTCTACAGGTTAGCCCCTTCCCTACCAGTGACAGTTACACAGTAATCAGTGGCTATTTATAGCTCTGATTGCTGTATAAATGTCAGTGGTCCCAAAAGAGTGTCAAAAGCGTCCGATCTGTCTGCCACAATGTTGCGGTCCTGCTAAAAATCGCAGATCGCCGCCATTACTAGTAAGAAAAAATAATAAAAACGCCATAAATCAATTCCCATAGTTTGTAGATGTGATAACTTTTGCGCAAACCAATCAATATATGCTTATTTTTTTTTTACCAAAGATATGTAGAACAATATATATCGGTCTAAACTGAGGAAGAAATTAGTTTTTTTACATTTTTTGGGGGGGGGGATATGTATTATAGCAAAAGGTAAAAAAAAATTTCTTCAAAATTGTCGCTCTTTTTTTGTTTATAGCGCAAAAAATAAAAACCGAACAGGCGATCAAATACCACCAAAAGAAAGCTCTATTTGTGGAGAAAAGGACGTCAATTTTGTTTGGGTACAACGTCGCACGACCACGCAATTGTTAGTTAAAGCGACGCAGTGCCGAATCGCAAGAAATGCTCTGGCCAGGAAGGGGGCAAATCCTTCCGGGGCTGAAGTGGTTAAAGTGTTACTAAACCCAGGACCTGGCATTCACTATATCTGATCTCCCACAGTACACAGAATATGGAAATGCAATTATTCTAGTAAATATAAACTGCTAATACTTTTTCTCATCAGCGGTATAAAGCAGTCTTGTGATTTCTATCAGTTCCTGGTGAAGCTTATCCACTTCAGCCCCGGAAGGATTTCCAGCTTTAGGACCGGAGCCCTTTTTGCGATTCGGCGCTGCGTCACTTTAACTGACAATTGCGCAGTTGTGCGACGTTGTACCCAAACGAAATTTGCGTCCTTTTTTCCCTACAAATAGAGCTTTCTTTTGGTGGTATTTGATCCCCTCTGCGTCATTTCTGATCGCCGCTATAAACAAAAGATGAGCGACAATTTTGCAAAAAAAAAAAACAAATTTCTTACTTTTTGCTAAAATACAAATCCAAAAAAATTATAAAAAAACATTTTTTTTCACCTTTTTTGGCCGATTTATATTCTTCCTCATATTTGCGATAAAAAAAATCGCAATCGGCGTTTATTGATTGGTTTGCGCAAAAGTGGTCTTTATGGATGATGAGAATTCATTTTTGGGGTTTTTATTTATTTTTTACTAATAATGGCGGCGATCTGCGATTTTTTGCGGTACTGCAATATTTCAGCGGACATGTCGGACCATTTTGACACTTTTTTGGGACCATTGGCATTTATACAGCGATCAGTGCTATAAAAATGCACTGATTACTGTGTAAATGTCATTGGCAGTGAAGGGGTTAACCTGCAGGGGGCGCTCTTAGGGTTAAGTATGTTCCCTGGGCGTGTTCTAACTGTGGAGGGACTGTCCTAGCTGGGGAAGGATAGTGTTCACAGCCCTTCCCCCTTCACAGAACGGAGGTCCGTGTTTACATACACGGACCTCCGTTCCTTCACTCCGGGGGGGCCATCGCGGGTAGCCGGCGGCAATCGAAGCCGCCGCACCCGCTCCCTGGCCCTCCCCGAACACAGTGAGCGCGCGGGCGCGCCTCCGGCGGCGCGCGCGCTCACTAGGCGCGATCACGCGCCCGCCGTCATATGATGGCGATCCGCGTTACAGAGCCACTTTGCCGCCGTCAATTGCCGATCGGTGGTCGGCAAGTGGTTAAAGAAGGAGTCTCCATACTGCACTGAGCTGTCCTATGAGGCTGCAGGGCTCCTGACCTTCTGTCTGGACAGCACTGATTGGCCCTGTGTTGATCACATGCACTCTCTCAAGAAAAAAATGACCTCTCTAGCAATACACACCAAACTAAGCATGTGCAAAGTGACTCCAAAGGCTCTGTACTGTCAGGAGATGTTCTGGAGTCAGTGGAAGAAGGGGAGGATCAAACTGCCTTTTTACACAATGCAGAGGATTAACCCCTTAGGTTACACAGTGAGTATAAAAAGCATGCTTTACTGCATATACAGACTGATTTTACAGTTGTGGGTTTAGGCCCCTTTCACACTTGTGCGACCCGATTTTACCAAAAAATTTTCCCGCGATTTGGGATCAGTACGACTTTAGTCCAAATTTGTTGCAACTTTGGCTCAATGAAAGCATATTACAAAGCCGTACAGAAGTAGTACAGAATTTGCATCTATATTATTCAGGTGCGATTTGCATGAGACTTTGAGGGTTTAACATTGAAGTCTATGGACCTCAAGTTGCATCAAAGTTGGACCAAAGTACTGCAGGGACTACTTTGAAGTCGGCACGACTTGAAGTCGCACAGATATGAACGGAACTCATTGGAAATAATGGGGAAAGACTTGTCATGGGACTTTGCAGTCCCAAATCGCAGGACAACTCGCACAAGTGTGAAAGGGGTCTTAGTAACACTTTAACTGTACTTGTTGATTACGACATTTTTTTATAGCTACAACATAAACATGTAAAACAAGCAAAAAAAAAAAAAAACAGAGCAGTTTTTCATGGTGGCTTCTAATGGCAGGAATACGCGATAAGAATATCGGCTGAAAATTTCCGTTCTGCGAACGATCGGCCGATATTCTAACCGTTGATGCTTAGAAAGCAATACCCGACATCGATATCGTGAACGAAAAAGACTGATTGAAAAAATGGGAAATTTGTGTCGTATCGTTTGCGAACTAACGACATTCTATTGGTTTGGTGTGAAGGTCGGCAATAAAAAAAATCTCTTAAACATATCACACATGAGCAGAACGTCTTTGACTACCGAACGATCGGCCGATTTTCTAACCGTGTATTCCTGATAAGTCATCAAAGTTCACCCTCTTCATATAAGAGGGTGCTGCAAAAGTGGGCATAGCTTTTATTAAATTCAAATGTATGTGTTGGTAGAGTAAGTCTTCTTCTATAGTAGTTTTTTTTAAATTATTTATCTTTGTTTTAACCACTTCAGCCCTGGAAGGATTTCTCACTTTAGGACCAGAGCACTTTTTTGCGATTCGGCACTGCGTCGCTTTAACTGACAATTGCACAGTCGTGCGACGTTGTACCCAAACAAAATTTGCGTCCTTTTTTTCCCACAAATAGGGCTTTCTTTTGGTGGTATTTG
The DNA here is from genome assembly GCA_018402905.1 of Glandirana rugosa. Lineage (NCBI taxonomy): Eukaryota > Metazoa > Chordata > Amphibia > Anura > Ranidae > Glandirana > Glandirana rugosa. Next base: position 2,408,936 of record BLSH010323185.1, on the reverse strand, counting down.
GTCACCTCTGCGTCATTTCTGATCACCGCTATAAACAAAATAAGAGCGACAATTTTGGAAAAAAAAAGAATATTTTTTACTTTTTGCTAAAATACAAATCCCAAAAATAAAATAAAAAACCAAATGTATTCATCAGTTTTGGCCGATATATATATACTTCCTCATATTTGTGATAAAAAAAATTGCAATCGGCGTATATTGATTGGTTTGCGCAAAAGTTGCCGCATTTACAATCCATGAGGATTAATTTATGGCGTTTTTACTTTTTTTTTTTACTAGTAATGGCGTTGATCTGCGATTTTTATCGGGACTGTGATATTGTGGCGGACATGTCGGACATTTTGGACACTTTTTTGGGACCAATGAGATTTATACAGAGATCAGAAATTTAAATAGACACTGATTACTGTATAAATGTCACTGGCAGTGAAGGGGTTAACCAGCAGGGGACATTGAAGGGGTTATCTGTGTTCCCTGTGGGTGTTCTAACTCTGTGGGTGCTGGGCTGCCAGGGACATAAGAGATCTAACTGACCCGATTACAGGGATCAGTAGATCTCTGTCATGCCCACTGACAGAACAGGGAGCTACGTGTTTACATCGGCGGTTCCCTGTTCTCCCTGTGTAGTAGGCGATTGCGGGTCGCTGGCGGACACCGAGTCCGCCCGACCCGCAGCCACACTGAAGGAGCACGCGGCAGCGCCTGCGTGGATCGCCATTTATAGATGGCGAGTCGCGTTACGCTGCCACTCTGCAGCAGTAAATGTACGCAACGCCGTCATTAAGTGGTTACAGGGTAGAAATACAGCACACATGGAATAATAAACACATCAATATATGTATTACATGTCATAGCAAAGGACTTTGGTTTTCCATAGCTCCTTAAACAATTATCAGCTACCAGAGAGGGAACTATCTTATGAAAGTATTTATTTTAGTATCTCATGGTGACTATGCTAGAGGATAAAAGAAATGAAGAAATGCCCAACAGAGCACCTTATGATAGCCTTTAAGTTAGTATCTCATGGCGAACATTCTAGAGCAGTGCTTCTCGACCTCAGTCCTCAAGTACCCCCAGCGGGCCATGTTTTCAGGTTTCCCTCTACTTTGCACAGCTGCTTTAAATCAATATCAATGACATGGTATTGATAAGAGCTATTTTATCTAAGGCAGTGGTTCTCAACTCCGGTCCTCGGGACCCACTAACAGGCCAGGTTTGCAGGATAACTGAAATACATCACAGGTGATATAATTTGCTGCTCAGTGGTTGTTATATTCTAGTCTGCATCTCCCCAAGGTAATACTTAAAATCTGGCCTGTTAGTGGGTCCTGAGGACCGGGGTTGAGAACCACTGATCTAAGGGAAGTTCCCAAAACATGACCTGTTGGGGGTACTTGAGGACTGAGGTTGAGAACCACTGTGCTAGAGGATACAAGAGTCAAAGGAATGCCCAACAGAGCGCCTTATGACAGTCTTTAACCACTTCCCGTCTGGCCTATAACAGAATGGTGGCTGGGCGGTGGTTTCATTATCCTGACTGGACGCCATATGACGTCCAGCAGGACAACCCGTGATCACGCGCCTGCGGGGACGCGCGGTGTGGCGATCGGTCAGTCTGACACACTGCATTACCGATCTCGGTAAAGAGCCACTGACAGAGGCTCTTTACCACGTGATCAGCTATGTCCAATCACAGCTGATCACAGTGTAAACAGGAGTGCCCATCAGTGCAGCCTCATCAGTGCAGCCTCATCAGTGCCCGTTAGTGAAGGACGAAATGTACTTATTTATAAAGTTTTCTTAACAGAAACTAAGAAAAACTTTATTTTTTCAAAATTTTTGTTCTTTTGTTATTTGTAGCACAAAAAATAAAAAAAAACAGAGGTGAATAAATACCACCAAAAGAAAGCTCTATTTGTGGGAATAAAATTATAAAAACTTTGTTTGTGTACAGCATCTCATGACCACGCAATTGTCATTCAAAGTGTGAGAGCGCTGAAAGCTGAAAATTGCCCGGTATTGAAGTGGTTAAGTTAGTGTCTCATGGTGAACATGCTAGACGCAGGGATATGCAATTAGCGGACCTCCAGATGTTGCAGAACTACAAGTCCCATGAGGCATAGCAAGACTGACTGCCACAAGCATGACACCCAGAGACAGAGGCATGATGGGACTTTTGTAGTTTTGCAACAGCTGGAGGTCCGCTAATTGCATATCCCTGTAAGGATACAAGAGCCGAAGGAATGACCAACAGATCTGTAATGCATTTGAACTTGGAGTGGCAAATGAGAGAGCTTCCTATGTGCTCTTATTTTTTTATTTTATTTTTATTGCAGATAAATAATGGATTCTAAGCAGGAGCAACATGTCATCATTGAGTTATTGATAAAGGAGGGGGCAGGCTGTCTGACATCCACAGAAGGCTACAGAATGTTTGTGGAGATTACACCATTAACAAGAGCAATGTCTTGTCATTGGGGACTATTGTCATAGTGGTCATCTCCGTAAACATTCTGTAGCCTTCTGTGGACGTCGGACAGCCTGCACCCCTCCTTCATCAATAACTCAATGAGGACATGTTGCTCCTGCTTAGAATCAATTATATAAATACAACGAAAAAAAAAAGAGTTACCAGAGAGAAAGAATTATTCTACATGTAAAATATGAACGCCCACTTTTGCAGTACTTTTGGTACAGCCCTCATGTATTTTTGTTTAACCACTTCCTTACTGGGTACTTAAACCCCCCTCCTGCCCAGACCAATTTTCAGGTTTCAGCGCTGTCGCATTTTGAATGACAATTGCGCGGTCGTGCGACGTCGTACCCAAACAAAATTACTAGTAATGGCGGCGATCTGCGATTTTTATCAGGACTTTGATATTGGGGGGACATGTCGGACGTTTTTGACACTTTTTTGGGACCAATGACATTTATAGAGCGATCAGACATTTAAATGTCCACTGATTACTGTGTAAATGGCATTGGCAGTGAAGGGGTTAACCTGCAGGGGGCAGTGAAGGGGTTAACAGTGTTCCCTGGGTGTGTTCTAACTGTGGGGGGTGTGGGGCTTGCCGGGACATAACAGATCTAACTGATCCCAGTGACAGGGATCAGTAGATCTGCTTGTCCCCCTCTCACAGAACGGGGAACCGCCGTGTTTACATTGGCGGTTCCCCGTTCTGCAGCTCTGCAGGCGATCGCGGGTCAGGAGCAGACATCGAATCCGCCTGACCCGTGGGCACGCCCACGAAGCGTGCGGCGGCCGCGCACGTGCACCGATGCCGCCTGTGAGTGCGCGCCGGGAGCGTGCAAAGGGGCGGACATCCATGGACGTCCACCTGGAGATTGAGATCCGCGCTGTAGACGTCTTTCGTCTATAGTGCAGATCTCAAGCGGTTAATATTATTCTCTGTTTCTCTATTATACTTTTTTATGTTGTATCCTTAGAGCCCCGATGAAGGTGGTGTATCCTAAAAAGTGTTGGCTCAGTAAAAAAAAAAACCTTTTATATTATTTTGGAATAAATCTGTGTCTGAACAATGAACTTCTGATGGGACACTTCAATCTTTCTCAGTTACAAACAAAGCTGCCAGTCCAGAATCTTGGTACCCAGTCCATATACACTTGCAACTACTGTAAATAAAAAAAGTCTCTGCACTATTCTTCTATTTTTCTTAGTGATGTAGGAGCTGGCAGGAGGAACCACAGACGCAGACACCCAACACACTCAGAAGTGTTTCAGATGTGAACATTCTTCTTGTGTCCTTGCTCTGCAATGGATTGAAGAATCTATGAACAGATATCAGTTAAGCACTTCAGCCCTGGAAGTATTTCCCCCTTTAGGACCAGAGCACTTTTTGTGATTCGGCACTGCGTCGCTTTAACTGACAATTGTGCGGTCGTGCGACGTTGTACCCAAACAAAATTTGCGTCCTTTTTTTCCCACAAATAGAGCTTTCTTTTGGTGGTATTTGATCCCCTCTGCGTCATTTCTGATCACCGCTATAAACAAAAAAAGAGCGACAATTTTGCAAAAAAAAAAAAAACAATATTTCTTACTTTTTGCTAAAATACAAATCCAAAAAAAAATATAAAAAAAACATTTTTTTGATCGGTTTTGGCCGATTTATATTCTTCCTCATATTTCTGGTAAAAAAAAAAATCACAATCGGCGTATATTGATTGGTTTGTGCAAAAGTTGCCGTGCTTACAAACCATGAGAATTCATTTATGGGGTTTTTATTTTTACTAATAATGGCGGCAATCTGCGATTTTTAGTGAGACTGCGATATTGCAGCAGACTTGTTGGACACTTTTGACACTTTTTTGGGACCATTGGCATTTATACAGCGATCAGTGCTATGAAAATGCACTGATTACTGTGTAAATACCATTGGCAGTGAAGGGGTTAACCTGCAGGGGCGCTCTAAGGGTTAACTGTGTTCCCTGTGTGTGTTATTAACTGTATGGGGGCTGGGCTGAGTGGGGGAGGGGAGTGATTGCGGCTCCCATATACAGGGAGCATGCAATCACATTCCTTTCCCCTGTCAGAACGGAGATCCATGTTTACATACACGGACCTCCGTTCTCTCACTGCAGGGGAGCCATCGCGGGTGGCCGGTGGACATCGGGTCCGCCCTACCCGCTCCCTGGCTCCCCCGGAACACAGTGAGCGCCCTAGCGCTCTCCATCCACGATCCAGCAGCTGCCGTCAGGTGACGGCAATTTGCGATATCGTACCACTTTGCCACCGCCAGGCGATGGCGGGTGGTCGGCAAGTGGTTAAAGTGTTACCAAACCTAGCCTGCATTCACTATATCTGTTCTCCCACAGTACACAGAACATGGAAATGTAATTATTTTAGTAAATATAAATTGATACCTTTTCTCATCGGCAGTATATAGCGGTCTTGTGACTTCTATGAGTGTCCCGTTAAAGCTTGTAGGAGGAGTTTTCATTCTGCTCTGATTGTCCTATAAGGCTGCAGGACCGCTGACCCTCTGTCTGGACATATGTATTCTCCCAAGAAAAAAATGAAACTCTCTAGCAATCCACACCAAACTGAACATGTGCAGAGTGCCCCCAAAGCTCTGTGTTATCAACAGATGGATTGGGGACAGTGGAAGAAGGGGAGGATCAGAGAAGCCAGGATCAAACAGCCTTTTTACACAATACAGAGGATTAACCCCTTAGGTTCCACAGTGAGTATAACAAGCATTCTTTACTGCATATACAGACTGATGTTACTGTTGTGGATTAATAACACTTTTAGGATCAAGTCTCTTCTTTTACAGGACCTTGTTGAGTTTAATTCCCCATTTCACTGTCAGAGTTATTTTAAACAGACTGCAATTCATTTTTTTTTACACTTTTTTTTTTTTTCCCTGGAACCATAAACTTTTATCATATGAATCAATTTCAAAGGAATTGCCCCACTGTTTAAAGACATTTCCAATGAATGAAAATAGTCAATTTTGTTTTTGAAAGGGAAATTCTAAAATATTCTACTTGATTTTCAGTTTTTGTGAAAAAAAGAAAAAAAAAGGATATTTACAGTACATGAACCTATTGGAACATTGCACTTTAGAAGTCTAATTAGCTGTATTGTAGAAACTTTGGAGTTTAAGTGATACCCTTTATTGGCTATAAATAAAAATGGACAGTGCTACCAATAATACACTAGAAATGTTAATATGCCCAAACAATATTGTGCAACTCATGTAAAGACAAAGTGCAATGTGCAAATACATAAATTCATTGAAAATATACAATCTAAAAAGTGCAACGAGCAATGTGCAAATACAGTGGAACCTTGGATTACGAGCATAATCCGTTCTTGGAGAATGCTTGTGCTCTCCACCACGAACATCGGGCGTTCACCCGTTTGTTGAATTTAGAACATTATGGGGCCTTCGCAGCGACTTCGCCGCCGCGGAGCGCCAAATAATGCATTGCGCGCAGACGGCACGCACAGCTCCTCCCCGCTGGGAGGGCTCCCACCATCTGCACGCTTTTTGCTCTGATAGTTTATTTATATGGCAGGGTGGCGCCACCCGGCAGTGTAAGCAAGCGACCCCGCCCCTTCTGACGTCATGTGATGTCAGAGGGGGCGGGTCACGCACGTACGTCACCGGGTGGCCCCGCCCTGCCATATGAATAACCTGTCAAACCAAAAAGCAGTCAGTCGACGGGAGCCCTCCCATGTAAGAGGAGCTGTTGCGGCTTTTTTTTTTTTTCCGGGTCTGTTGCTCGCCGTGATTGACGATGGATTACAGTGGACACTTATTTTTCTTTTTTAATAAAGGACTTGTCCCTAATTGTCTCCTGTGTTTTTTTATTTTTTTACATTTTTTTGGGAAGTAGTAGGGCTACGATGTACCCGATACTAATTCACATGGGGGGTTAGGATCTGGGGGCCCCCTTGTTAACCACCTCCCGCCCGGCGTATTGACAAATGACGTCCAGGCGGGTGGTTCGTTATCCTGACTGGACGTCTATTGACGTCCTCAGGATAATCCGCGACCTCACGCCCCCGGGGGCGCGCATCGCGGCGATCGGTGGTGCCATGGGTCATTCTGACCCACCGCATTACCGACCGAGGTAGCCTCTGTGGAAGCCTTTTACCATGTGATCAGCCATGACCAATCAAGGCTGATCACAGTGTAAATAGGAAGAGCCGTTTATCGGCTTTTCCTCTGCTCAGGTCTGCAGACTGAGCATTGGAGAGCCGATCGGCTGCTCGCCTGATGGGGGGGGGGGGGGGG
>BLSH010323185.1:2390823-2402116 GCA_018402905.1 Glandirana rugosa | reverse complement strand
GCCCCCCCCCCCCGGACACCGCGAGGAGGCTGCCCAGGACCACCAGGGAGCCCCCACTAAACCCCCAGGTAAGGGCAATATACAGTGCACTGTAAGGATGGCACTGTGTCCATATATGATGCCTGCCAGTGCCATCCCTAACAGTGCTGTATGCACCAGTGCCCACCAGTGCCACCTATCAGTGCCCACCTGTGCCACCTAAAAGTGCCTACCTGTGCCACCTAAAAGTGCCACCTATCAGTGCCCATCAGTGCCCAGTGCCACCTATCAGTGCCACCTATGAGTGTCCATCAGTGCCGCATATTAGTGTCACGTATCAGTGCCCGTCAGTGTTGCTTATCAGTGCTGCATATGTGCCCCATCATCAGTGCAACCTTATCAGTGCCACCTCATCAGTGCCAATCTGTACTGCCTCCTCAGTGCCTGTCAGTCTAGTCTCATCAGTGCCCATCAGTGTAGCCACATCAGTGCCCATCAGTGAAGGAGAAAATGTACTTTATACAAACTTTTGTGACAGAAACAAAGAAAAAAATTTTTTTTCAAAATTTTCGGTCTTTTTTTATTTATAGCGCAAAAAATAAAAACTGCAGGGGTGATCAAATACCACCAAAGGAAAGCTCTATTTGTGGGAACAAAATGATAACAATTTTGTTTGGGTGCAACGTCGCACGACTGCGCAATTCTCATTCAAATCGCAACAGCACTTTGGCACAGGGTTCCCCTTAAAATCTCTACTAGACCCAAAGGGCCTGGTATGGACTTGGGGGGAGGGGGGACCCTACACAAATTTTTTCAGTGATTTATATCTATATTGCTGGGAGCCGGCAATACATTACAGCCGCAAGTGCGGTTTTAAATTACATTTTTTCCTAAATGTAATTTTGCTCTGGATATGTTCTAAACATCACAGAGATGCGCAACTCTCATTCAAATCGCAACGACTGCGCAATTCTCATTCAAATCGCAACAGCACTTTGGCACAGGGTTCCCCTTAAAATCTCTACTAGACCCAAAGGGCCTGGTATGGACTTGGGGGGAGGGGGGACCCTACACAAATTTTTTCAGTGATTTATATCTATATTGCTGGGAGCCGGCAATACATTACAGCCGCAAGTGCGGTTTTAAATTACATTTTTTCCTAAATGTAATTTTGCTCTGGATATGTTCTAAACATCACAGAGATGCACCCTTTTACAAGCAGACTAATCCCCCCCCCCCCCCCCCCACACACACACATACACACATGATATTTAAAGGAATATTTCATTTTTATTGCTTCACTTTAAGCATTATTAAAATCACTGCTCCTGAAAAAACGATCAATTTAAAAACTTTTTTTTGCATTGATACATGTCCCCTAGGTCAGGACCCGGGCCCCCATACACTTTTTATGGCAATAGCTTGCATATAAACCTTTAAAATGAGCACTTTTGATTTTTCATATTCGGGTCTCATAGACTTTGAATGTTGGCACAAATCTTTTGCCTTTTCGCATGTTCTGGTGCGAACCGAACCGGGGGGATGTTCGGCCCATCCCTATCCACCACCACATATACTAAATAAACTCACCAGAGCCCAGTGCTGGTAATATTATAAACCAGCTAAAAGCACATGAAACTCTGGGAGTAACGATCTGTAGCTTCACAACTCTCTTCTTAAAAACCTCTTAGAAAACGCGTAGGGCAAGGCTTGGATGTGACGTCACCACGTACGCTGGGTTCGCACTCACGGCTCGGAATTACGGCCGGAGGCGACTCTGCTTTTTGATTATACATGCATACTAGTGTCAGTGAAAACACACTTAAATTTAAGTGTACTGATCAACTTTATAGAATAAAAGAGTTTTAGATGGTTTTATGCTATTGGAGCTCCCTTCTTTTTCTTCCTCCTTTATGTGATATAATGAGCTATATGAAATGATCCTTTCTAAGAGCGCTTTAAGAGGTGTGATGTGAAGCTACGGATCTATACTCCCAGAGTTTCATGCACTTTTAGCTGCTTTATTATATTACCAGCACTGGGCTCTGGTGAGTTTATTTAGTATATGTGGTGGTGGAGAGCACAAATTTGGTGAACACTAGAAGATTTTGCGTAGAATGCAAACATAATACGTGTAACATTTATTATATATTTTTGGCATGAAAATTGCACAAGTATTGAATTATTATTGTATGGGGCTTCTACCAGGGGAGGGCTGGCAGCCTTAGGCCTGGGAGGCAAGTCCAGTCAAGTGGCCCATTGAACCACCGAATCAGCTCACCATCCATGCCCACCTGGTTTTAGGACGGATATTGATGTTATGAAGCAAGACAAATATGATCCAATGTGTAAATTGAATGTTAATAGCAACAAAGGAGGTTTAACAAAAATAATGCATCAATGCAGCTCATCAATGCCTATCAGGTTAGCCTCAGCAGTGCCCATCAATGCAGCCGCACAAGTGCCCATCAATGCAGCCTCACCAGTGTCTGTTAAATGCAACCTGATCAGTGCCCATCAATGCAGGCTCGCCAGTGCCCATCAGCACAGGCGCCCCCCCCCCTTTGCCTGCAGTTAGTTGGTGGCTGCGCCCCTGGCCCCTGTTTCCTTTCTCCACAAGAAGAAAAAAGTGTGAGCGGGCAGCGGCCGTTGGCCATTTTGAATGTAAGTTAGGGTGGCCTGGGGGGCAATTGCCACCCTGCCCCCTGGCCCAGCCCTCCCCTCACCACTATATTACCAAAAGTATTGGGATGCCTGCCTTTACACACACATGAACTTTAATAGCATTCCAGTCTTAGTCTGTAGGGTTCAATATTGAGTTGGCCCACCCTTTGCAGCTATAACAGCTTCAACGCTTCTGGGAAGGCTGTCCACAAGGTTTAGGAGTGTCTATGGGGAATGTTTGACCATTCTTCCAAAAGCACATTTGTGAGGTCAGGCACTGATGTGGACCAGAAGGCCTGTCTTGCAGACTCCGCTCTAATTCATCCCAAAGGTGTTCTATCGGGTTGAGGTGCAGACCAGTCAAGTTCCTCCACCCCAAACTCGCTCATCCAGGTCTTTATGGACCTTGCTTTGAGCAATGGTCCAGATCATTTGGTGGAGGGGGATTATGGTGTGGGGTTGTTTTTCAGGGGTTGGGCTTGGCCCCTTAGCTCCAGTGAAGGAAACTCTTAAGGTGTCAGCATACCAAGACATTTTAGACAATTTCATGCTCCCAACTTTGTGAGAACAGTTTGGGGATGACCCCTTCCTGTTCCAACATGACTGCGCACCAGTGCACAAAGCAAGGTCCATAAGCGAGTCCGGACCTTAACTCGATAGAACACCTCTGGGATGAATTAGAGCAGAGACTGCAAACCAGGCCTTCTCATCCACATCAGTGCCTGACTTCACAAATGCTCTTCTGGAAGAATGGTCAAACATTCCCATAGACACTCCTAAACCTTGTGCACAGCCTTCCCAGAAGAGTTGAAGCTGTTATAGCTGCAACGGGTGGGCCAACTCAATAGTGAACCCTAGGACTAAGACTGGGATACCATTAAAGTTCTTGTGAGTGTCATGATTAACCGGTTCCCAACTGACACACAAACATTTACTGCTGCAGAGTTGCTCTGTCCCGCGAATCACTGTTTATAAACGACTGCTCACGCGTGCACTGTAATGGGCGGGCGTGCGTTGCCGCCGGTGCGTTCTCGAGCCCGCCGCACTCTGCAGGAGTGTGGCCGCGGCTCGGGCGGACTCGTTCTCTGCCGGCGAGCCGCTATTGCCTAGCAGAGAAGAAAAACAGGGTACCTCCAATGTAAACACGGCTGTTCCCCGCTCTGTCAGGCGGCATGTAAGAGATCTACTGATCCCTTTCACTGGGATCAGTTAGATCTCTTATGCCCCTGACAGCCCAGCCCCCTCACAGTTAGAACACGCCTAGGGAACACAGTTAACCCCTAGATCTCCCCCTGCAGGTTAACCCCTTCACTGCCAATGACATTTATACAGTAATCAGTGGATATTTAAATTTCTGATCGCTGTATAAATGTCATTGGTCCCAAAAAAAGTGTCAAAAATGTCCGACATGTCCGCCCTAATATCACAGTCCCGATAAAAATCGCAGATCGCCGCCATTACTAGTTAAAAAAAATAAAACGTTAAAGCGCCAGAAATGAATTCTCATGGTTTGTAAACGCAGAAACTTTGTGCAAACCAATCAATAAATGCCGATTGCGATTTTTTTTTTTACCAAAAATATGACGGAGAATATAAATCGGCCAAAACCGATGAATAAATTAGTTTTTTTATATATTTTTTGGATTAGTATTTTAGCAAAAAGTAAGAAATATTATTTTTTTTCACAATTGTCGCTCCTTTTTTGTTTATAGCGGTAATCAGAAATGAAGCAGAGGTGATCAAATACCACCAAAAGAAAGCTCTATTTGTGGGGAATAAAGAACGTTGATTTTGTTTGGATACAACATCAAACGACCGCGCAATTGTCAGTTAAAGCGACGCAGTGCCGAATCGCAAAAAGTGCTCAGGTCCTAACATGGGAAATCCTTCTGGTCCTTAAGTGGTTAATAACCACAAGAGACGTGTGTGACAATTGTCAAAGCAATGTTTATTTCGTATGTGCAGTTTTTTTTGTGTACATTATGTTAGGTTTATTGTTTTTTATTTTTCTCTTAAAAACACAATAAACATATCTTAAAAAAAAAAAAAAAAAAAAAGTTCATGTGCATGTAAAGGCAGGTGTCCCAATACTTTTGGTAACATAGTGTATACAAGACTTATATGAATTTGTATATCTGCACATTGCACTTCTTGATTGTATTTTTTTTTAATTAATTTTTGTATTTGCACATTATGCACATTGCACTTTGTTATATATTGTTTACACATAGTCAACATTGTTTGGGCATATTCATTTTTTGAGTGTATTGGTGGTAGCGCTGTCCATTTTTTAAAATATTTTTTTATTTTTGATGTTTTTTACATCAAAATTGAATAGCAGCTACTTCTTAGAACAATTTTTTTGAACCTGTGCCGCAGTTCTGTATGTCTCCTTTTTGGCCCTTTATTGGCTAATTTATAAAGGCTTACAGCACCTTTATGAATAAATTAATAAATGCATGTGTTTTTGCAGGTACAAATGTGGTAGGTTAATGCACGTTTCACTGCGCTGCTTTACAGCAGCTCATCTTTTTTAAGTGCTCCCAAAGCACCATAAAAACCTAAAATTGCAACTGTGCTATTTTATTTCAACAAGCACGGGCGTAACTACAGGGGTTGCAATTGCAACCGGGCCCCGTGCTCCAGGTGGCCCGTGTGCCTCCCTTTTACACCTGGATAGGAGGGATGGTGGGGGTGGCATTTAGAGGAACCAATCTCCTCCATTTTCCTCCTAATGGAGGAGACTGGTTCCTCTATATGCTGCTCCTGCTGCCCCTCCTATCCAGTTTACTTGTCTTCTGCTGTTCCCAGGGTCCCTGGTCCCCCCCCCCACAGAGCTCCTGTCTTCCCCCCTCCTCTCTCCTGCCAGCTGCTGTAGAAGATGAGTCATGATGGAGAGATGGGAACGGGTTGGTAAATTTGTCTTTACCGGCTCCTTCCTTTTCTGAATGGACAGAGTCAGTGATTGGTACCAATTGGTTCATTCATAACTGAAGCATAGTAAACTGTTTTTACTATACTTCAGTTTCTGAATGAATAGGGGGCTCAGTGCACAGCTATTCGTTTATTCGGTGGGACCGTAATAAAGGGACCCACAATGGGAGTAAAGGGCCCCAGGATCAGAGGGAAGGGCCCTGGTCAGGGGGGCCCTTCATAATTTCTTGAAGGTTCTAGTTACGCCTCTGCCGACAAGGCACACCATAATGCATGGTAGCACATCGCCATGCATTGCTATGCGTCGCAACAAGGGTGTAAAAAGGCGCATTCCTTTGGTGTACTGGGGTGCCAACTGAGTGGTATCACAATGCATGGCGGTATGTGTAAAAACAGGCGGATTACCACAAAACACAGGTGTGAAGCTGAACGAAATGTTTCCTGTGTATTTTGGGAAGTAAGCCTCAGCTAAGAACATACCTCTGGAGCTACTGACGAGCAGACCAAGCTGTATGCCTCACAAAACATTAAAGGATCTCAGCACTTGTTATTGACCAGCGGCTAAACCTTCTTAGTTTCACTTCAGAAAGTCACAGCGTAAAGGCTTAAGTGCTGCAGAGATTAGTCGTCCTATAGATCCACAATGTGCAAGCCTTGGAGCAAAATATAATATAATCTTTAAACTATGGAGATGACCAATTGATAACCTTCCTGCTTGAGATGAATAATCTTGGCCACGCAAATAGAAAGAAGAAGGGGTTTTGGTTTGGTGCAATATACAAACAGTCATTTTATAAAATTATTCAGTTTTATTCATACTAAATGGTAAAAACCTTAAAGCAGAACTCCGGGATCAGCAAAAAATCCCCCATTAGTACATCCCCCACACAAAACACTAAACAGTTATTACATTTGTGAAATTCCTACAATTGAAGAGAAAAGTCTGATTGAATTTCCAGGAAGCCAGCTCTGTAATTCAAAAAATGCTGCATGCATTCTGCTAAGGAGGATCTGTTAGAAGAGTGATTGCATCATATCCTCTTCCCTCTCTTTGCACTATCTTTAAACTACATTTCCCATCATGCATTGCACATTTCAATAAATGTGGGCGGTGCACTAGGCCTGTACATGTAAATGTGAACAAGGCCACTACAACATAAATGACGCCCCTCATTCTGCAGCCAGGCCCACTAACCAGTGACACACAGCAGGGGGGTAGATTACAGCCTTATAAATGCAATGCATGTCTGTTCTCTCCCCTCCAGCCACAACAGCAGATAAACATATTGCCTTTACTTACTTTATGTAACTATTAACTGAACTGTACACACATCTCATAATGATATATTATACACACTGTACTCTGCTGTAATTCACTATTAGAAATATTCCTCCTCCTGCTGTAGCATTGAGATCTATATAACAGCAATCAGTGCTGGTATGGAGTATATGAGAACATCCCCAGCCACACCGCAGGAAGAGTCAGGATGTTTTTTTACATTTTTTGTCGGCATGAGAAAAACACAAAAACATGCAGCTCTAACTTATCAGTCAATAACACTATAATAGTGGAACCCTCTAATGTATGGAGATCTCAATAAACTTCAATATTACTACAATACCGGTCTCTGTGATGTGTAACATCACATATAATACATCACATTGAAAATAAGACCTAAAAATGACTGCAAACTTTGCAGGAATGGTGGAAACCCCTCCTACAGATATTTGGCAGTGTATGGTGTCCATTGCTTATCAGTGCAGCCTATCAGTGGCCATCAGTGCTGCCTCATCAGTGCAGCTCATCAGTGCAGTCTCATCAGTTCCCAATAGTGCAGCTTATCAGTGCCCACCAGTGCAGCTTATCAGTGCCCATCAGTGCGGTCTCATCAGTTCCCACCAGTGCAGCTTATCAGTGGCCATCAGTGTGGTCTCACCAGTGCCCACCAGTGCAGCTTATCAGTGCCCATCAGTGCGGTCTCGCCAGTGCCCAACAGTTCAGTTTATCAGTGCCCATTGTGCAGTTTCACCAGTGCCCATCAGACAGTCTCACCGGTGCTCACCAGTTCAGCTTATCAGTGCCCATCAGGTGGTCTCATCAGTGACGCTTATCAGTGCAGAGTGGGCATCAATGACAGAGATCCTCCGCATGACAGAGCAGAGATCTCAGGCTGACAGGTCTGGTATGTGAACATTGCTCGCTGTAACTTCCCGCCTCTCATATCTGCATTATGATAGACAACGCAGAGTGCACTTTTCCAATGGGTATGGGAGATGGAAAGTTACAGCAGGCGGTGTTCATATACCAGACCTGTCACAGCCCGATATCTCTGCTCTGTCATGCGGAGAATCTCTGTCATTGATCCGAGATGGCGGGCGGGTGGCGGGGGGACGGGGTGGCAGGGAGGAGGAGGGAGCAGAGGAGGGAGGAGGAGGAGGAAGCAGAGGAGGAGGAGGAGGATGACACCACCTCCATGGGTGGCACAGACCGGTGGCTGTGAGACCCCCTCCCACTACAGCGAGCAGAGCAGAAACAGAAATCCCTGCTCGCTTCTAGTGAACTACCGGTGGGCAGTGCCAAGACCGCTGGCTGAGGGTACAGGAGGAACAGCAGCCAGTGGTCTTACAAACAGGAAATCACTGGGCAATAACGTTTTCTCAGCAGGCTATTGCAGAGGAACTACAGAGCTCAGCAGAAAATGGATGGCATAGTTGGTGAAGGTAGGAGATCAGCAACAAGTACATGGAAAGAAGTTTTTTCCCCAGAGTTCTGCTTTAATAAAATAAAGTTTTTACATGTATTTCAGCAGTTAATCCAGTTTTAAGCAACATGTTTCGCTATAAAGTAGCTTCTTCAGGAGATACATTTTATGGATGCTGCACATGTAAAATGAATAGGTCCTCAGGAGGAAAGAATACCTTTTTTATGGATGTAAAAAATACCCTGATGGAGACACTTAAACTTATTATGATGCTGTCTGGAGAAATATATACCCAACCTGGCTGTGATACTGGTAGGGGAGGACACGTACCTGCAGGAGACACTTAGGAGGTGCTATGGTCATTCTATATGCCCTGCATTGTCCAGTGGGAAGAACATTTCATTTGTTTGCAATCTGCGTATACTAACGGTCCTAACGTAGGCTCTTTATAAGGGCCCTACCACTTTCCCTATTGAAGGGGAGGTATCTTATTCTTGGCCTTTATCTCCCCCTATGGTTGTTGATATCTTCCTCCAGACACCATCCTAATAAGTTTAAGTGTCTCCATCAGGGTATTTTATATATCCATAAAAGGTATACAAGATGATTCTTTCCTCCTAGGGACTTATTCATTTTACATGTGCAGCGTCCATAGAAGTTATCTCCTGAAGAAGCTATTTTTATAACGAAACATGTTGAGTAAACTAGATTTACTGCCGATATACATGTAAAAACATTCTTTTATTAATGTTTTTACCATTTTGTATAAATACAAAGGAATTATATTATAAAATGACTGTCTGTTGTATATTGCACCAAACCAAAACCCTGTTTTTCTTTCTATTTGCATTGCTTTGGGGGTGTGCTGCTAGTGACTTTCAAACACTCAGTCTTTCTGTTTTAAAATAATCTTAGCCAATTCCATGACTTATCATGAAATATTTAGGATACATCAGTAGCATAACTGAAAATTATTAGTGCAATTAAAGAATATGATACCCCAACATTTCATATTCCTGATAAGTGTATGTTGGGCCATGTACTTGTGTTAAAAAGTATCCTGTTCTCTTTGCATTGCTTCCTTTGTGTGAAATGCCTGATGATCCTGCCCGTCGCCCTGCTTTCCTATTTCAAGCTGACCACACTAGGCATGAGAGTGGACAGTTTTTTGTCTGTACTGGGAGCACAACCTGCTTGTCCTCCAATGGCCAAGACTTATGCTGACATGCCACCCTCCACACACATTTACTGAGAAGATTAGTGTACTGCTGTTTCTCCACTATCAGCTCTTTAAGCCCCTTATGGAGCTGAGAGCAGAGATATGATCACTTATAAAAAAGTTATTTATAATTTTTTTTTTTTATATACATTTAAACAAATGTTTTGCCTTTCATTTCTATTGTAAAATGAATGTTATACAAGATAAGGGTTCACATACAGGTAAACGTTAATGTAGAGTACTGTGCAAAAGTTTTAGGTAGGTGTGAAGAAATACCATAAACCAAGAATGCTTTAATAATATATATATTTTAATTGTTTATTTTTTTTATCAATTTACAAAATGCAAAGTGAGAGAACTGAAGAAAAATCTAAATCAAATCAATATTTGGTGTGACCACCCTTCAAACCAGCATCAATTCTTACACTTTTACACTTTGTACACTTGCGCAAAGTCAGGGATTTTGTAGGATTAGAGTCAGATGTATAACCAATTATACAAAGCAGGTGCTAATGATCATTAACTTCATATGTAGGTTGAAACACGGTCATTAAAGCGGAGTTACACTCATTTTTTTGTTTATTAAAAGTCAGCAGCTACAAAAAGTGTAGCTGCTGACTTTTAATAAACAGTAACTTACCTGTGTCCCGGTCCAGCGACAGCTGCTCCCGAAGCCTCGCTCGTCTCCCCGCTCCTCCCGACGGCCCCGCCATTCCTAGTGTGGGCACCCGGCCCGGCTTCATGGCCGGGCACCCACTGCGCATGCGCGAGTCGGGCTGCACATTCCTAGTGGCCAGGCAATCTTCTGGGACCTGTGACGTGTCCCAGAAGATTGCCAGGAGGGAGGGGCCGCCTAGGAGGAGAGGAGGAGTCACCTAGGCGCCCCGAGGCGGAAGTTGGAAGAGGGACAGGAAGTCCCTCTGAAACCTGGGGACACACTCCCCCCCCCAAAAAAAAATTACATGCCAAATGTGGCATGTAAGGGGGCAAGGAGTGCTTAACCACTTCAGCCCCAGAAGGATTTCCAGCTTTAGGACCGGAGCCCTTTTTGCGATTCGGCACTGCGTCGCTTTAACTGAAAATTGCGCGGTCGTGCGACGTTGTACCCAAACGAAATTTGTGTCCTTTTTTTCCCACAAATAGAGCTTTCTTTTGGTGGTATTTGATCCCCTCTGCGTCATTTCTGATCGCCGCTATAAACAAAAGAAGAGCAACAATTTTGCAAAAAAAACCCAAATTTCTTACTTTTTCCTAGAATACAAATCCAAAAAAAAAATATAAAAAAACATTTTTTTTCACCGTTTTTGGCCGATTTATATTCTACCTCATATTTGCGATAAAAAAAACCACAATCGGCGTTTATTGATTGGTTTGCGCAAAAGTGGTCGCGTTTACGGAGGATGAGAATTCATTTTTGGGGTTTTTATTTATTTATTTTTTTTTACCTAGCGGCGGTAATGATCATTTTTTTTTATTTATTTATTTTTGGGGTTTTTACTTAAGAGTAGGAGGCATTTGCGCTGGTGAAAACGCGTTTGGTTAGTTATTTGCGGCTAACACCAAAAAAAATAGCGTTTATACTCCATCTTATATTTAGCCGGTTTTTGCCACTTTTTTTTACAAAAAAATATAAAAAAAAAACCTAAACATAAGATCCTTTTTCATTCTTTAAACCCAAAAAAAACGTTTTAACAACGAGAAGAAAACAAATATCGCCGCTAGTCTTTACTGCGTCTCCCCTAGTTTATGGTGGTTTTCTTTCGAGATAAACACCCTTTTTTTCCTGTGTTTAAAG
>BLSH010323185.1:2344115-2370625 GCA_018402905.1 Glandirana rugosa | reverse complement strand
CACAACGGTGTTTTTGGTCTACTCTTCCGATCACAACTCGCTTGGACCTAACATTGCAAACCCAGGAATGGCTTGAAACCCCACAGGCCCTGGGCCTGGTCTTGTGCCTGCAAAGTTTTTTGCAAGCCCAAGACCCAAGACCGAGCAACAGTAGTAGTAATCTCAGGATGCAGGATCAGATGTTAAAATGTCTGCAATCTCTCCCTCACAAAAACGCCAGCAGCTTCCTCTCCCTACACTAACCCAAGAGCATTTGACATGCAGCACTGTGACTCCAGCCTCATATAGAGGCTGGGTCACATGATGCACTGGCCAATCACAGCCATGCCATTAGTAGGCATGGCTGTGATGGCTTCTAAGGGCAAACCAGTGAAACGCTTGTTGATTGGCTGCCCTGCAGCTATTCAACATGCGTGATCAACTACCAGAACCCAGAACCCGAACGTTTTTTGAAACGTCCGTGTTCTGGTCCGGGTCCCGGACACCCCAAAGTTCGGTAAGGACCCAAACGTTACAATCCAGGTTCGCTCAACACTAGCCTTCTCATCTGGTTTTTGTGGCAACACTTTGAAGAAGGACCCTTTTCTTGAATATGACAGTGCTCCCGTGTACAAAGCCATAAAGACATGATGTGATGAGTTGGGTGTGGAGGAACTTGAGTGGTCTAACGTCCACTGAACACCATTAGGATAAATTGGAATGGTCTACTCATCCAACATCTGTATCTGGCTCAATGGTCATAAATTCCCAGACACCCTCTAAAATCTTGTGGAAAGCCTTCCCAGGAGAGTGAAGGCTGTTATAGCCACAAAGGGTGAGGCCAACTTCATATTATTGCCCATGGTTTTGAAATGGAATGTCCAACAAGCTCATCTAGGTGCGAGGGTCAGGTGTCCACAAACTGTTGGCCATATAGTATTTCTAACATTATCCAGCAGTATTTCCTGCAATGCATAGCACCAATATTATTTTCTGGTATTTCTGCTTTAACTTGTAACCACTTAGAAATGTCCATGGATTAAGTCCTATAGCAAAATGGCTTTCACTTTATTCTGGCAAAATTAATTCCATATACAAAAAGCCTTACCCTGCATCCATATTTCACCAAGTTTGGGTGATACTCCATAACTTTTGGCACTAATAGGTGGTCTCAGTCTTAGTAAATCCACAGATGTTAATAACTATGTAGCTAGTATATTAGTGTATACTGTCTGTATGCTGTATGTATGTAAGGTCACATAACATTTATGAAAACCAATACCTTTTTTAATGCTTAGCACCAATGTGGTCTGAAACATTTACAATAATTATTTTTTTTTATTTTATTGTATAATTTCTGCTTTATTTATAATACAGTCTTGAAATTGCCACAGAGACAGAACTTGGTGCAGTAGAAGTCTCATCATAACATAAAATCAGAAACATTAAGACAAAGTCAACAAACTGTATGAACAAAAGAAAGAAATTAAGGAAACACTGATTGCTACACACGTTTGAATATATGTATATATTTACATATATACATAAAAGTGCAGTGGTATTTATAACTTGGAACAGTCACAAAAGACAATCATAAATTAATACAGAACTTTAAATAAAAAAAAAATAGCAAATTAATGTAGCCATGATAAATCCCTTGATGGCAAAAAAAAAAAAAAAATCTAAAAAATGTGATCATTTATTAGATTTATTGGTATTGGTATGTATGTACAGCCAGCCAAATTTATAATTGAACTATAGGTAAAATTGAAATTATTGTATGATGCAATCTGCGAGTAACATCAAAGTGGTCCTAAAATATTTTTTTTTAACTTTAATACATTCTCTACATTAAGGTAAAAAAACCTCTCCACTACTTGCTCTACCGCCCCCCATCCCTAAACACTTACCTGACTCCTGTCACAGCTCCAGCGCTGTCTTGGCACCACTCCTCTCACTTCCTGGTCTTACAGAAGACACTGAGAGCGGCGGGAACCATAGACTTGTGCTGCTGTTAGTCAAACTCCTATGAAGAGAGGGCGTGGCTTGCTCAAGCTGTGTATGTCTATGGATGCACACAGCCCAGCTCAGGAGCGTGTGCATGGGTGTTTCCTTAGCACCTGGCTTGCTAAGGAGACACCTGAAGTAGGTAGGAATAGACAGCGTAAGTGAGGGACCACCAGAAGTGGCGGTAAGGGACCTTTCTGTGCAATATTATTGTATTACCTCTTTTTTATCCACTTTGGGTTTTCCCCCGTAACACAGTTTTATCACCTGTTGATTCTGCCTGATGATTTTTTTACCATTTTCTTTAAAGCGGGACTAAAGTCTCTAATGAAAAAAACTGCAAGCAGGCAGGCGCTTTATTGTTGAAGAAACCTGCTATGTCTCTTGGGAGTTGGGACAAACCTTATAACATGGACATGGTGCCTACAAAAGTCCAGTTTCACACCTTTTTTTCTGTATCTTTTTAAAAAGTGTTACCTGGAGTTGGGCTTTCATTTGTTTGTCTCTTACTTACAGTGCAAGTTTACCTTTTCACAAAAATGAACTTTAGGTGAACACTCCTTAGCACCCCCCCTCTCCAGTCCCTGCTGTACTTTCCTCAATGGGCAATGAGCCTTCACTATCCACACAGCTGGTGTAGTGGTCCAGGAAGCAATGTTCTTCTTCCGCTTCCTTCCTTAGGGTTTTGGGGATGGATCCGAGCAATTCTGATTGGTTGCATGATAGCCTTTGACCAACCAGAAATTCTCTGATCTATCATGGAAGCCCTAGGGAAAGAAAGGGAGGAAGAGTGGGGCTTTCAAATCTCTGGACCACTGGGCAAAATGATCAATGGATGTATGTGCATTGGGGACTGGGGTTGGGGAGGGTGTAACGTGTTAATTCAACTTTTTATTTTTTTCCAAAAGTTGAACTTACACTTTGAAGTCCATTTAAAACATCCATTGAAGGCTAACCTTTCCACCGGATGATAACATTGCTGTGTATTTTCACTGCAAAACAGATAGAGTTGCCACCCTATTAGTGGAAATCACTCAATATATTTCCATCGCAGACTTTCTTGGGAAAAACTTGGAGTAGGAGGATGCTGTTGTGTAGTGCCAGCAGGTTAAGGGTTCATTCACACCAGCCCTGCTGGACTTTGTTGGGCAAAAAGCCTTGCTTTGTATGGGGACTGTTCACACCAATGAGTTGAATGAGATGAAAGTTTAAATAAAGTAATAAAAAGCCCACAACGTGTGTGAGAGCAAATGTCAACCGGCAGACGATGGATCTATTATTTATAGTCAAAATGTTTATTAAAGTGATCACATCACAGTAAGTGCAACATTACAAGGCCATGCAAGACTCCTTCCTCAGACATGCCTGAAGAAGGGATCCTGCGTAGCCTCAAAACATTGTGTAGACTATTTGTTATAAATCCATGGTGTGTTGGTGACATATGATCTACGGGTAATAAAACTATGCTGCGGTGAGTTATTGTGAATGGCAGATTGCATCATATATGTATTTTTTTTTATTTTGCCTATCATTACCTGGATTTAATGCATTAACTGGATTTTGGATCCAGAAGCAATTTTCAGAAAGGACAATTGATTCCCTCTTGGGAGGTTTATTTGTTAAAGCTGAGCAAGTCAACATGTAAATAGGGCAATTCACACCTTCTCTACCCCCACCCCCCCCCCCAGTGTCAATACTCTGGCTTAAATATTGGCCATGTAGACAAAGTAGAAGAAATTAGCTGCACACCAACATCCATCCAACAGGTTTATTGGTTTATTGGGCGGAGGTGATGTCTCATGGTTACCGCTATATGAACCATATCTGCTATCTGCCATTGTTTCCTTGGAAATCTGTAAGTGCAATATTTAATTAAACGTTATGACACTATTGTGGCACTTTCGTTTCCTTTGAGCTCTACGGACACATTTGGAAGACAGTGTTGTGGTGGATGTTCGTTGCGACCTAGTGGAGGTCTGTATCCACATAGGCGCCTTCTGATCCCCTGTAACAAGGGGTCCAGCAGGCCCGGTAAGGGTACATCTTATTCAGTGAAGGATACTTTGCACAAGAGTGGGGGTGCGGTGGATGTATATATGCTTATGGTATCTGGATAAGATTCACCTATTCTTCAGCACCAATTTCCCATCACAGGATTGGATCCTTTGGGACTATAATTTGGACTAATTTTTTACACTTTTCTTCACCACTGGATTTATATGATTTGAATTTTTTCAGTATATATTTATTGATTTATTCACATATGCTTTCATGGTTTATGTAACAATTTTTATAAAACACACAAGCGCAATTATTTCGGTTTAAAGGTTTATTGAAAGACTGCCACCAGGACTATGACAATGGACCAAGAGGTGACGATGTTTCAAACATACATTGTGCTTGAGGTTTGAAGAAGCACGATGTATGTGTGAAACATTGTCACCCCTTGGTCCGTTGTCATAGTCTTGATGGTAGTCTCTCAATAAACCTGTTAGATGGTTGTTGGTGTGCAGCTAATTTCTTCTACTTGGTCTACATTTTCATGGTTGTGAGCTAGCACCCAGCCCCTCCTTTCTGGTGGATTATCATACTCACCTGTAGCAACGATTAGTTTCATTATTCCTTAAATATTGGCCACGCAAGCACTATTTGATGCATTGTGGAGAGAAAGGGGGAATGTTGCATGCTCCCCCACACCTTTAAGTACTGGTATTATGGTGGGGGGAATGGGGGAGAATCAGGGTGGCAGGAGAGCTTGAGGAAAGTAATCCCAGTCTGCTGAAAGTCCCTCCTTCTCCTTACTTTGCCCATTATGGGCAGAGGACAGATAAGCTTTAAAGTGTGAACACCAATTTGGCTGATGGTGTCATCTCTGCACTTGCAATCGATTTGCACCCTACAGACAATGTGCTGGGCAGTGTGGAAAGGTATTTGGAATCAGAGCTAAACACCAGGTGCCCTGTTGTGAATCCATCTATATACACAAAGTGCTCAGCTACATCGTACTTATCTGACAACTCTCACTGCATTCAATGTAATGTAGAACAAACAAATTAGTAGGAAGTGTAAGCCTCCAACGGATAGCCAAGGTGGGTGGGTGTAGCTGGGAACACAGATGCAGAGATCTAGTTTTAGGAGATTCTAAGAGTTGTAAAAAGACAGTGGGTGATTTCAACTACTGTCATCCACCTACAAATAATCAATCGTAGATTGAATGACAGCTCATTATAAAATGGGGTATAAAAAATGAAAATGGGTGACGCTTTATCTGTAGCTTCACTGCAAAATGAAGGGATGTGGACCTATCAGACCAGCAGTATATTTGTAGGATATGTTTATTTTGAAGGCAAGGCTTGCACCATCTGGAAGCAAAAGCCTACCACAACCAACAGAAGCCTAAAGTTGTCTGTATCTCAGCAAGTCTGTTCGCCTGACTCAAACAACATTGAGATTCTAAGAGATTTAAAAGAAAAAGGACAAAATTGTTGATTTACTGAAGGAGTATAGGCTGTTCATGTAGCTTAGTAAATTGGGCTGTTCTGACTTCAATCGTCTAATCATGTGCAAGCAAAAATCCTATTTGTTTTCAAAATTTTCTTTGCACATGATTGGTTATTCTTCCTTGCACATTATTGGTTATTCTTCCTTGCACATGGTTGGTTATTCTTTGTAAAGTCTAATTTCACTTACCTTCACCTCATTCACTAAGCCTAATGAACTGACATGTTGAAAAGGCAAAATTCACACTGTCAAGCAAACATGATCAACCTCTTTGGCAAATCAACCCATGACTCAAAAAAGTAAAAATAAAGAATTGCACTTTTATAGATCACAATCATTGCAGCCTCTGATTTAGAGATTGTAACCAACAAAAACTGATATTTTGGTATCTTGTGGTAAATTATAAAATATTATGGCTTCTTATAACTAGTTCCTGTAGAAATGGCTGTGCGTATAAGTGGGTGCTGAAGCGCCCATCGGCTGGAACCGTGTCAAGTCAGAGCAAAAGAATGTCACCAGCACACCACCCAAATAGCAAGAAATTGAGCTGCAAGTTTGAAAATGACTTGCTAAGCTAATGCTAGGTTTGCCAGGCTTCACACCTTTGTTGCACAATTGCAGCAAGTCCACATTGCATGACTCCAGATGAACTTTCTTTGCAATCATTCTGCAAGTCTGCTGCAAGTTCTGGTTCAGTTATGCTGTGCAATAGTCATCCCACCACAGGGGTCACTGTGGCTAAATTTTCATGCTGTAGACTTGCAGAGCTCTCGCTGTAGACTCACCACTGCAAATTTGCTACAATTTGGAAAAGTGTCAACTAGAACGTGTGCTTCAAGTGCTCTGCAAGTGTACAACTTGCCAGTGAAAAGATGCAGCAAGTCAGACTTACGATTTAATGCTGACACAAATTTGTGGCAAGTTATCCTTGCTATCTGGGAAAGGATCTCCAGAGTGGGCCCTAAGCTTTAATCAGTGATCACTTTGTTACAGCAGATTGCAAAGTTTCGGAGCCACGCAGGACCCCTTCATCAGGCACGTGAAGATTTCTTATGTCACGTACCTGATGAAGGGGTACTGCGTGGCTCCGAAACGTTGCAATCAGCTGTAACGATGTGATCACTGATTAAAGATTAGGACACATGCTGGAAATCCTTGGTGTGCTGGTGACAATCTTTTTCTCTATTAACTCTAGGAACAAGCGACCAGGAGGTAATTAAAATTCTCACCACTGTCCATAAACTAAAGAATTGACTTATTTACCAGAAAGCCAAGGTAGCCTTTCTTTGAGAAAGCCCTTTTGGGTGAAACATGTCAGGTGGAGCCTGATTGGGTGACACCGCTGCACACGCCTGCCACCGGGGCTTGTGGCTGTGCTTGGGTGAGTTGGATTATACACTGTTATTGTAAGTGCATCACCCCGTTGTTAAACACGTTTTAAGCTTACTGCGCCATGAGGCTTCTCCTTTCTTTTTTATGTATGTGAATGCTGTGGCTGTGAATACCATTCAATCTGGTCTTCTGCTGATGATCCATGCTGGGTGGATGACCGTTTGAGCAGAGTGATTTTACTACACATGACAGTCTGCACTGATGATCCACGCTGGCTGGATGGTCCTTTCAGCAAGCTACCCGAGTGTTACCTTGTTCATGAGATGTAGATCTCCAATACTGAGGTCTATAATATTTGATAAGCAGCTTTGCACGTCTGGTTTCACTTATCACAGGATTTCATCGATTATTAATTGAGACTTTTTGCACTTTATTTTGTGGGACTGTTGCATATAAGTTTATTCATTTTTTCATTGATTTTATTTTTGCAATTCAGCTATATACTTTCTGCCCTTTTTTTTGGACATTTTATTACATATATATTTTTTTTTACTTTGTGTGGGACCTTGTTGTATATATTCAGAATTATATATATATATTCACACTTTATATATTTTTGCACTTTTTTGAGCCATGTTTATCTTATGTTGTTGCCATTTCATTGGTTGATTTAGTGGGTGATCGCACCTGTCTTTCTTAACCACTTGCCCCCATAGTAAAAATACGTCATTACTTTGACGTTAAATATTGGGGTTATGGCAGCAGCTAGCTGCCATAACCCTGGTATCATTTTCACTATGGCCGGCTCTCTGTAATATAAAAGAGCGGATCCGATGCGGCCGTTTGCTGAGCAGGAAGTCGAGTAAGACCAAGATGGCCGCCACTCGTCTCTTTGCCCTTGGAGGACCGGAGTGATGTCTGACGTCACGTCTGCTTCTCTGGTAATAATATATATATTTTAAAAAGCAAAATTGCAAAAAATTTTTATTTTTTTTCTTTTGCTTTTAAAGGTAAATGAGAGATCAGGGGTCTTTTTGACCCCATATCTCTCAATAAAGAGGACCTGTCATCCTTATTTCTATTACAATGAATGTAGATTCCTTGTAATAGGAATAAAAGTGATAAAGGGACAGTGTAAAAATAAAAAGTAAAATAATTAAGAAAAGTTGCATCCACATGTAAATGGTGTTCAAACCACACATGTGAGGTATTGCCGCAATCGTTAGAGCGAGAGCAATAATTCTAGTGCAAGATCTCCTCTGTAACTCTAAACAGGTAACCTGTAAACATTTTTAAAGCCTCGCCTATGAATATTTTTAAATACTGTAGTTTGTCTTCATTCCATGAGCATGCGCAATTTTAAAACATGACACGTTAGGTATCTATTTACTCGGCGTGACATCATATATACAAAAAAATGGGGTGACTATCGTGTTTTTTTTTTTTTTTAATTCTGCAAAGTGTATTTTTTCCAAAAATATGGTGCTTGAAAGACTGCTGCGCAAATACAGTGTGACATAAAATATTGCAAGGATTGCCATTTTATTCCCTAGGGTCTCTGCAAAAAATATATATATAATGTTTGAGGGTTCTAAGTAATTTTCTAGCAAAAAATACTAATTTAAACTTGTAAACAAAAAGTTCCAGAAAATACCTGGTCTTCAGGTGGTTAATTACATTGTCTAAGCAGGGTATTCAGGCTTTTACAGGTGCTGCTGCCAATTTAGATCTCAGCAGGGTTTTATATTTTATTTTTAACTTATAGTTGCATTGAATGACGTGTGAGCACTGTTCAATGCATTAATATTCTCACCAAGACTGATGAAACACCTCCAGGGGGCGGGTCTATAATGGCCTGGGCTCAGAAGAAGTGGAATAAATTCTGAAGGGTGGAAGACTAGCAACATCTAGTGGGGGAATTTATTACTGCAGGGGACAGCTCCAAATTGTCCCCTCTATACTTTTTATTCTATAACTTGTCCTGTTTAAAGCGGTAGTAAAGTCTCCTGGATAGCTCAGCAACATTTAAATCAATATAATATGACTTACTATTAGGTGCGGTTTTGGCGCTATCGCCCTTTCTTGCTTTTGATGATGTCACCCGCCCATGCACATTGGTAAATGTTCCGGTGGTAAAGAAGATACATGCCATGTTTATGTCAGCATTACTCCCCGGCATTACATTGTAATACAATGAGAGTGCTGACCATCATCAGTTCCGGCTTGGTTTCATCTTATCGCCCATGCACGAGATTGATGCAGTGATGTTGGGGTTGGGGAATGCAGTGGAGGTTTCTGCAAATATGGCGCTGGTTTAGGACGGAATGGACTACAATAATAATAAGCTGCAGAAATAGTAAGAAAAATTGTATGACGCCATAACTTATCACTATGTGTTAAAAAGTCCATTGAATTCTGGTATTATGCTTTTACTGGATTCATTGCATTGAGTTTACAAATGCATTATAATGAATGCATTAAAACACACTAAAATAATGTTTCTGGTACAAAGCATGGGGAAGTTATTTGCAGGTGAAAGAGGATGTTTTTGTTTTTTTTCAGTTTTGCACATTTTCTTGGTAAAAAATAGAAATGCAAAAAATCTGCAAAATAAATAGCTATGGGGAGAAGGGATGAAAGGAGCTAATTAGGGTTAAGTATCGTATAATGAGGGGTTAAATAGAAATATGTTGTATGAATAAAAATGTTTAACTTGTATGGTTAAAGCGTTTGTTAACCCCCAATAAAAATGCTGCTCCTGTCTCTTTAATGTGCAATTAGCAGCATGGTGCATTTGCTTTTTAAATTATCCCTCTGTATCCCCTAAAATATCTGTTTGATAATGCCAGGTCATGACTTCCCCCCTGAGTGCTGACTCCCCCTGTATATAGCTTATCCTGAGAGCCCGTGGTCTATGCAGTCTATGTCACTCCCAGCTCTCCTATCTCCTGTGTGCCTGTCTTCAACTCTCCCCTCCTCCCTCTCCCTCTCCCTCTCCTAGCTTCTCCTCTCTGCTCTCATAGTTAACTCTAAAAGCTCCTATTTCCTCTGTATTGGAAGAATAGGTTAGCTGTGTTATTGTTATATCAGAAATATTCTTATCCATATAGATAACACAGCATGGCTCTGTCTCTCCAGCTGACATCAGCAGCAGTGTTCAGCCCCTCCCTCAGGACTTCTGAGCTGAGAGAGAAAAGCAGAAAAATGACAACTGATCCTAGTAAGAAGGTGTGTTATCTATACAGAGAAGCATATATATGTTATAACACAGACACAGGGCAACTTCTTGTTATAATACAGAGCAGATGGGACATTTTATAAAGTGACTTAACAAACACTTTAAGTGATATATGCAGATCAAAGGTCACAACTTTGATTTACGAAATAGTAAATACAATGAAACAATACATTAATCCATTGTGTTAGCTCAATGACACTTGCAGACTATCTGCAGGTGTCAATTTTCAAAGGAGAAACTGCATTTCGAACAGCCACTCCTTCTGCATAATACTAAGCAACTCCTGCCTGTCATTGTGACAGCTGGTAATTGACAGTAATACCGGTAGGGGGAGCAACAGCAGAGAAAGTGGTATTTTTGGGATGCACACTATATTACCAAAAGTATTGGGCCGCCTGCCTTTACAGGCACATGAACCTTAATGGCCTCCCAGTCTTAGTCCATAGGGTTCAATTTTGAGTTGGCCCACCCTTTGCAGCTATAACAGCTTCAACTCTTCTGGGAAGGCTGTCCACAAGGTTTAGGAGTGTCTATGGGAATGTTTGACCATTCTTCCAGAAGAGCATTTGTGAAGTCAGGCACTGATGTTGGAGGAGAAGGCCTGGCTCGCAGTCTCCACACTCTAATTCATCCCAAAGGTGTTTTATTGGGTTGAGGTCAGGACTCTGTGCAGGCCAGTCAAGTTGCTCCATCCCAAACTTGCTCATCCGTGTCTTTATGGACCTTGCTTTGTGCACTGGTCCAAATCCTTTTACGGAAGGGGGATTATGGCGTGGGGTTGTTTTTCAGGGGTTGGGTTTGGCCCTTTAGTTCCAGTGAAGGGAACACTTAAGGCGTCAGCATACCAAGACATTTTGGACAATTTCATGGTCCCAACTTTGTGAGAACAGTTTGGAGATGGTTCCTTCCTGTTCCAACATGACTGTGTACCAGTGCATACCTCCCAAATTTTTGAGATGGGAATGAGGGACACCTATTAGCAAAAGTATGTAGACATAGGACACAACCCCTGCCACGCCCCCTTAAAGGAGCAGTATACAAAAAAAATATTAGTTAAACCCAGAAGTGCTTTTTTTACCACTACTATTCCTTTATATTGGCTTTTGCAATTTACAAATACAGCAATTTAGAAATTGTATGAAAGGTTTAGCACTGTGAAACACTACAATTACTACAACACTCAACTGTGAAAGATAAATAGTGCATTTTATATACAACTATGTAGAACAGACCAAAATGAGGGACAAATGAGGAGGAAAGAGGGACATTGTTCCAAACCAGGGACAGACCCTTGAAATCAGGGACAGTTGGGAGCCATGACAAAGCAAGGTCCATAAAGACATGGATGAGTGAGTTTGGGGTGGAGGAACTTGACTGGCCTCCACAGAGTCCTGACCTCAACACCTTTGGGATGAATTAGAGCGGAGACTGTGAGCCAGGCCTTCTCATTCACATCAGTGCCTGACCTCACAAATGCTCTTCTGGAAGAATGGTCAAACATTCCCATAGACACAACCTTCCCAAAAGAGTTGAAGCTGTTATAGCTGCAAAGAGTGGGCCAACTCAATATTGAATCCTACGGACTAAGAGTGGGGTGTTATTAAAGTTCATGGGTGTGTAAAGGCAGGTGTCCCAATACTTTTGGTAATATAGTGTAGTCAGGTGGTAAAGACCCATGTCCATCGACTTCCACCAAAAAAACTACCTTGCATTCCAGGGACACCAAACCCATAGCTGAAGGTTTGCCCTCATCTCCAAAAATATACTTAGTACCCTACTATGGCAGATGAATCACCGTCAACAATTTCTTGTTAATGACTGTTTTGCAGTGAAGTTGAACAGATGCGCTATAAAGGTAGCATAAATAAATAAAGTGATAAAAAAAAAAATCATAATCAATCTTTACATTTTCTGATTCCCCTATGCATGAGAAAAAAAAACATATATTAAAACATACTCCCGTAACTCTATATATCTCAAGCAATCAGACATTTTTTTTTTTTTTGCAAAACAATAATCTATATAGCACTCTGTTTCCCTTAACTATAAAACATATATTAAATATTTTTTTTCTTATGAAAAGATATTACCTTCAGATTAAACATCACATTCGGTCCAGACAATTTCCATATGAAATGTCTCACAACAAGGTTCATTACATACGTCAATTATTCAAACTACCTTTTTTTTTTTTTTTTTTTTAAAGCATTCAACTTTTTAAACCTATTGTTGAATAAATATATAAATTAATATTAAACATACAGAATGACAGAAAATAAATAACTGTATAAATAAAATATGAAACGTGTACATTTTTTGTGTAGGATGCATGTCCAATTTTTTGTTCAGGTGTAAATGCATAAACAGCAAAAAAAATAAAATAAAAAAAAACAACACAAAATTTTCTGTAAACGAGATCCAACATTGAACACAAAGACAACAAGAAACAAACTCTTTATAAATGATATTTCTTATATTAATCATGCTGTCCATTTTTTTTTTAACTTTTTTTTTTTTAAATTGGGTAAACGTTTTTTTTTTTTTTTTTTTAGATAACCAATTTGTTAAAGCAGAACAGTCTTCTGTTTTTTTTTTTTTTATGTCACTAGACTTAGCGGCCATTTTTTGTACGGAATGCATTGAGATATTTGTTTGAATCACAGAAAAAGCTAAAGGCTGGTCTAAGATATACTCATTTTATCAACCCAGGCATCAAGCTCAGCTAGAACAATGAAAAGTCCGTTCCATTCTTCTGTTGTGTTCCATGCCAACAGCCAATAAGAAAAACCTGAAGAATGCGATGTAGGATGGGCAAGAGTTTGAGGAAGAAATTTGTTTAGTGTTGGTAAATTCCTGTAATGGCGTTTGGCAAGTACTTGTTGCCCAAACATAGCTGGTCCCACCTCAACAGTTATGAACTTGTCCCAGTCTCGCTGTTATCCATTGAAGGTCATGCATCCATTGTCTCCTTCCTGTTGTACATTCGATGAAAATTTACAGACCACAAAAATGTAATTACAAGATAACAAATTTTGAAAAAAAAAAGATCCAAAAAAAAAAAAAATTAAGGTAATTCTTGGAGTTCCCTCTAATGATTTATTGTTAATTGCTATATTATAATTTCTCCTTCGAAGGTATCCAGATATAAGGGCCAGACTGTTCTTCAATGACCAGTTTGCATGAGTTATATATGTCATCCAAAGTGTCTCCTTGGACGATTGCTGTAAAAGACAAAAGTTTTTTTGTAGTTTGTAAAAATGAAAAATTCCTATTTCACATAAGTGGATGATGTGGAAGATAGAGATGTGCATGACTAAAAAATTTTGTTTAGTTTCAGATTAGTTTGTTAAAAATTTTGTTTCATCATATTTTGCTATGTTAGAATACTTCGTTTTCAGAATTTGTTTCATATATTCGGATTCGTTTTGTATATTTGTTATTTTCAAATCAATGCGAATTTCAAAATTCAAATTTTAGAAGACGTCTATATTAATTCTATCTTGGTCTATTTTTTTCTGTTCTATTCTTTTATTTTCTATTTTATTCTATTCTTTTATTTTCTATTCTGTTCTAGTTCTTTATTTTCTGTTCTATACTATTCCGTTATTTTTTATTCTATGTTACTTTATTTGATTCTATTCTAGTCAGTTTTATTCTATTCTACTCTATTCTTTTATTTTCTATTCTATAAAGCAGCCCAAGTAGGAATCATCATCTTATTTCTAAACCTGTATGTGCATGAAGAAAAAAATTTGTTTTGTTTCCTTTTGATTCGTTAATCTAGTTATTTTGTTAAGTTAAATTTGGTTGATTCATTCAATTCGTATTCGGAATTCGCATTCAGAAATTTTTTGCATTTTCTTTGAAATGTACCAATTTTTTTGATTCGAAACCTTCAAATCGATACATTTTTGAATTGGTCGAAATGAAAATGTTATATTTTTTTCGATTTGAATGTGCAAAGTGAACAAAGAAAAGAAAATCTTCATTAAATGATTACAATGACCGTTTAAATCACCTTTGGCTAAACTACAACAGCATTATTTCGATACGGTACTCTAATAACACACACAGGGGGTGATTTACTGAAGCTTGAGGCCTCATACACACGGGCGTTTCTAAAAAAATAAACAAAACGTCGAGCCCGACGTCAAGGAAAAAAAATCGGCGTTTTTCGGTGTTATGTATCGGCGTTAGTGAGCGTCGGCGTCTATAGGCGTTTTTAAAAAAAAAATCATCCCTCTGCTATTTTTCAACCTAAAAACGTTGACGTCAAAAAATGCCGGTTAACGCCGGTACAGTATTAGTTGGTGTTAGTTGGCGTTTTGCGGCGTCAGCGTCAAAAAACGCCAAAACGTTACAGCCTCAGAACACGCTGGCCGTGGGTTCTAGTTTCAGCTCACTAACGCCAACGCCATCTACAGCTCAAAAACGTTGGCGTTTCTATGGGGCCATTGACTAACATGGAGAGCTGCAAAAAAACGCCAGAAAACGCCGGCGTCAAAAAACGTCCGTGTGTATGAGGCCTGAAAGTACAGCTCCACACAGAAACCAATTAGCTTCAAGGTTTTATTGTCAAAGCTTGATTGAACAAGCTGAGGTTAGAAGCTGATTGGCTAGCATGCACAGCTGCACCGGTTTTTGCACTCTCCGGCTTTAGTAAATCAAC
Organism: Glandirana rugosa; assembly: GCA_018402905.1. Classification (NCBI taxonomy): domain Eukaryota; kingdom Metazoa; phylum Chordata; class Amphibia; order Anura; family Ranidae; genus Glandirana; species Glandirana rugosa. The sequence continues at coordinate 2,355,899 of BLSH010323185.1, read as the reverse complement.
CCCACAGTCTGATTTCAGAAACATGTTTACAGTTGAAATTCGATTGGAATGCGATGTAAAATTCAATTCGAATTTCAATTCAAATTTCGGAACTTTAGATAAACTTTGTTTTGGTATTCGGAACATTCGGTAAACTTTGTTTATACTGTAGTTTAGATATTTGAATATATCCGAATATCAGAATAATGAAACATTTGTCAGAATATTAATTCGGAATGAAACGAACCGCACATGTTACTTATTTCACTTCTTAAATTTTTTTTTAAAAAACCCCAAAAAGTCCCTGGTAAATCCATTGCCAATCATGATGCCCACTGACTCGCTTAAATTAAAAACCTGACAGACTCAGTGCACACGACCGACACTAGCCCTGCCAAATGACAGCTCTCTGAGCTTTCACCAGCTGTTTAAGGGAAGGAGCAAGTATGGTAGTAACATCATTGACCAAATATGCCCATGGTCATATCTGATCAAAGTCATTGCCCAAATGTGGGCAGTGACATAGGTGGACAGTGATATCACTGCTATCCCTGCCCTTTGCTTATGTGGCCAGGGATCTTGACCATGGAAGCCAATGTGCTAGTGATGTTGGCAGTTCTTAAGGGAGCATTGGGTGTCAGCCCCCGCTGCTTCCTTAGGAACCACTGACAGCAGGAAGCTGTCCTATATACAGTAGAAGCGATAGAAATACTGATTCTTGATATGATTCTCAGCTATCAGCAAACAAGGGGTCACATGGGCAAAAGTTTGGACCGAACCATTGGCTAATCCCTACTGCTGACCAGTCCTTTGCTCTCCAACTGCCTTTTTCTGGGCACCACTTTCAAAATATAGGTACTTTTTAAGGTGTTAAAAAATATAGAATCTAGATAGTTGTTATAGGCAGTTTTTATTTTACTTTCTTTTGTAGATTAAAGTCCACATTCTGCATAAAAGGCTCTCTGGTAAAGTGAAGAAGTAATGACAACTGCCTGTGGCCAAATTAAGGTGAGTAGGAGCTGCTGGGCATGAGGCAGTTATGTGAATCCCCTGCATTAACAAAGCATTGGTTCATTTTAAAGCTAGAGTTCCACTTAATGAACACCTTGAAAGACCCTGGGATCTTTGTTTGCAATGCTCAAAGGCAAGGGTGTCAAACCTGTGCTGGCTGCATCAACAGTATGGTTGCCCTCAAAGGTCTAGTTATATCTGGGGTGCTCTACTTACAGAGTGCAGAGTTCAGGAGTGCGTTATGTACAGAGTGCAGGGCTCAGGAGTGTAATACGTACAGAGTGCAGGCTTCAGAAGCGTGCTACATACAGAGAGCAGCGTTCAGGAATGTGTTATTTACAGAGTGCACAGTTCAGGAGTGCATTACGTACAGAGTGCAGAGTTCAGGAGTGCGGTACGTACAGAGTAAAGAGTTCAGGAGTGCAATACCAACAGAGTGTAGCGTTTAGGACTACGCTACATTCAGAGTTCATAAGTGTGTTACATAGGGAGTACATAGTTCAGGAATGTGTTACGTACAGAGTGCAGTGTTCAGGAGTGCGTTACATACAGAGTTCAGGAGTGTGTTACGTACAGAGCTCAGGGGTGTGTTACATACAGAGTGCAGAGTTCAGGAATGTGTTTCATACAGAGTGCGAGTGCAGGAGTACGTTACGTACAGACTGCAGAGTTCAGGAGTGTGTTATGCACAGAGTACAGAGTTTAGGAGTGAGTTATGTATAGAGTGCAGGATTCAGGAGTGAGTTATGTACAGAGTGCGAATTCAGGAGTGCATTACGTACAGAGTGCAGAATTCAGGAATTTGTTACGTACAGAGTGCAGAGTTCAGGAGTGCATTACAGACATAGTGTAGAATTTAGGAGTGTGTTATGTATAGAGTGCAGTCTTCAGGAGTGTGTTATGTACATAGTGCAGAGTTAAGCGGTGTGTTATGTATAGAGTGCAAAGATCAGGAGTGTGTTACATGCAGAGTTCAGGAGTACAGAGTGCAGAGTTTAGGAGTGTTTTACAGAGTGAGTTCAGGAGTGTATTATATACAGAGTGCAGAGTTCAGGAGTAGGTTATATAGAGAGTGCAGAGTTTAGGAGTGTGTTATGTACAGAGTTTAGGAGTGTGTTATGTACAGAGTGCAGAGTTCAGGAGTGCATTATGTACAAAGTGCAGAGTTCAGGAGTGTGTTATGTACAGAGTGAAGAGTTCAAGTTTATGGCCCAGCTCTAGTATCTCTCTGTGTAGGCTCTGCCTCACCTTCCAGGGAGATAATTCTCTCCGTTAGAGTCTGGAAATCTGTCCCCACCATGAGCACATGCAGAGAAAAGTTGTCCCTTGTAAACACAAGTGACAGCGGGGAGCGGCAGCCGAGGGTGAAGGCCGGAGGTGGCATAATAGAATTCCGCCACGTTATGGCTGCAAAACTGGGTGTGAAGGCCCCATGACGAGGCCCGGTGGGCCGCATATGGCCCGCGAGCCTCATGTTTGACATATGTGCTTTAAGGGATATCATGACTGTGTGTGAGACCATTACTAGGAATTATAATTAAGTCACCTGTAAAAAACTCGCCAAACTCCTGTTCTAATTTGAGTGCACGGTCGTAAGTCTTCCTGGCTTGTTCTTCCGTCAGACGTTTGCTGATTTCCCTGAAAAATTAGAAAAAAAGTTACTTTCTGAAAGGATTTAGAACCCATTCACACTAGAGCGGTGCGTTGGCACAGGGCCGGTAATGTGCATTGCATTAAAGCAGTGGTTCTCAACTCCGGTCCTCGGGACCCACCAACAGGCCAGATTTTAAGTATTACCTTGGGGAGATGCAGACTAGAATACTGCAATCACTGAGCAGCAAATGATGTTACCTGTGATGTATTTCAGTTATCCTGCAAACCTGGCCTGTTGGGGGGTCCCGAGGACCGGAGTTGAGAACCACTGCATTAAAGTGACACTTAAATGTCCTATTTCTCCAAAAATAGTCCATACACATCCATTACATAATGGCCTTCTGGTGCTGAAACCAAAAATTCAGGATTCACTTGGCCAAAAACTGAAACCGAAACGGACAGTTTAAATTTTTTTTTTTTGAAATGTAATTAATGTGGCTGGCATTTTTGCGTTGAAGTCACTAAGGGGCGTTTTTGCATTGAAGTCAATGGGATATGATTTTGAATCAAAATTAATGGGACGCAAATTTGCATTGAAGCCGCTAGGAAATATTTTTGCACTGAAGTCAACGGGACGAGATTTTGCATTGAATTCACTAGGGGGCGTTCTTGCATTGAAGTCAACGGGATGCGATTTTGCATTGAAGTTAATGGGACGCCATTTTGCATTGGAGTCACCAGGGGGTTTTTTGCATTGAAGTCAATGGGATGCAATTTTGCATTGGAATCTACGGGACGAGACTTTGTCCTGAAGTCACTAGGATATGTTTTTGTACTGAAGTCAATGGGATATGATTTTGAATCGAAATTAATGGGACGCATATTTGCATTGAAGCCGCTAAGAGACATTTTTGCACTGAAGTCAACGGGCGAGATTTTCCATTTAAGTCTATGGGACGTGATCTTGAACTGCAGTCACTAGGGTGCGTTTTTGCATTTAAGTCAATGGAACGAGATTTTGCATTTAAGTCTATGGGGCGCGATTTTGCATTGAAGCCACTAGGGGGCGTTTTTGCATTGAAGTTAATGGGACACCATTTTGCATTGAAGTCACTAGGGGGAGTTTTTGCATTGAAGTCAATGAGATGCAATTTTGCATTGAAGTCTACAGGATGCGACTTTGTATTGAAGTCACTAGGAGGCGTTTTGCATTAAAGTCAATGGGACGAGATTTTGCATTGAAGTTAATGGGATGCCATTTTGCATTGACGTCACTAGGAGGCGTTTTTGCATTGAAGTCAATGGGATGCAATTTTGTATTGAAGTCTACGGGACACGACTTTGTATTGAAGTCAGTAGGAGGCGTTTTTGCACTGAAGTCAACGAAACAAGATTTTGCATTTAAGTCTATAGGGTGTGAATTTGCATTGAAATCCTTAGGGGGCGTTTTTGCATTGAAGTCACTAGGGGGCATTTTTGTATTAAAGTCAATGGGATGCAATTTTGCATTGAAGTCTATGGGACGCGATCTTGTACTGAAGTCCCTAGGTGGTGTTTTTGCACTAAAGTCGATGGGAGGCAATTTTGCATTTAAGTCTATGGGACGCGACTTTGCATTAAAGTCACGGGGGGGGGGGGGCTTTTGCATTGAAGTCAATGGGATGTAATTTGGCATTGAAGTCTATGGGACGCAACATTGCATTGAAGTCACTAGGGGGCATTTTTGCATTGAAGTCTATGGGACACAACTTTGCATTGAATCTATGGGACACGATTTCACATTGAAGTCTATCGGACGCAAATTTGCATTGAAGTCACTAGGGAACTGTTGGGAAAATTGCATCCTTATTAAGGTTGGCCTCACAAATTTCTATTATAGCCTCTAATATCCTGGTTATTCTGGTTACCTTGCAAGTTATCGGCATTTGAACTGTCTTATATAGACAAGCTAGCCCCCTCTCCTCAGGATTGTGAAGGTCATATCGTTGTTTACCAGGGTGTTTGCTAGGTGTGGTATTTTTCCTTACACTCAAGTTTAATACTGGTATAAGTTAGTCTCACCCAGAATAGCCATGAGGTACGTGTCTGGTCCTGATCTCCTGTGCCATGTGAGGGACTCCATGGCGAGGGAAACAAGCACCTTTAGTTAAGTATTCTTGATATTTTCTTTATCTCTATCTGTATCTGTCATTACTTTTAATAAATGTTATACTTCTAAGTATTTGTGTGATCTCTCGTTGCGCATATCGAACACAACCCCAAAAACGTGACAATAGATTTGGTACCAGGAGTAAGTGGGGTCGATTTGTGCAAATAAGAGATACAAAAATAATTCAGAATTGTGCTAGACTGTTTGTGCTGGGTTTAATGTTGTGTACTTGTATTGTGAGCCACAGTACGTTCAGAAAGCGAAGAAAATGTATCAGAATCTTAACTGGCTTATTTTAGGTGCCTTTAGGTGATCAGGTGCAAGCAAATTTTTGTTTAGGTGTTGACTGGACACCGGCTTGCGATTTTGCTTTTGTTTGATAAATTGGGCAAGGGACTGATGTGCAAATGAAACTGTTGTATCTTCAGGAAGCCTCAATTTGCAATAGTAATAGCATTGGTCTCTGGATTGTAAAAATTTCAGAGCAATGAGACTTGTTTGAATATCTAAAACGATGAGCTGACCACTCAGATTGATTGTTATGTGTATGTCCGAATTGTTTGAAGCTACCTAATGGACATGGTACTTGTTTGTATTGTCTATATAAAATGACAAGATTACTTGGATTAAGATAGAAAGGTAATGCTTAGTATGATTTGTAAAATAAGTTTTGTTTCTTATGTATGTGCGTTTATGTGAGTTTAACATTGGAAAAGTTAAGTAATGAAACTGAAGAAAAAGTTCTGTAAAGTTGTGAATGAGAAAAGTAAGAAATACAGAAGGGTTATATTGTAGGTACTGAAACTGATAAAATGGCATATGAGAAAGATAAAAGCTTTTGTCAGAAAGTCTTTGTAAGTTTAAGTGAAAGATCATTTTCTACATGTGTGTGTTTGTGTACAGAGGAGAGACAGACTGCAGCATCCCCCCCCCCCCTTCTTCCTTCAACAAATCCTTTGTGAGGGTCTGTCTGCGAAATGTAGTAATGTATTAATGTCTGACCAGCTATGAAATGACTAGTATAAAATGTAATGTTTAAATGTGGGTGATATATAAGACCAAGGGAAATGTTTAATTACGTTGCAAAAATACAATCCTGAAATGGTTAGTTTTTTGCTTTGTAACTATAGGATTCAGTTAAACAAAGAAAGGAAAGGTGATTGCAGCCTACACCCTTTAAATTTCTAAAAGGTAGCCATGATTATTATAATTATTTAACCACTTCCTTACTGGGCACTTAAACCCCCCTCCTGCCCAGACCAATTTTAGGCTTTCAACGTTGTCGCATTTTGAATGACAATTACGCGGTCGTGCGACATTGTACCCAAACAAAATTGACGTCCTTTTTTTCCCCATAAACAGAGCTTTCTTTTGGTGGTATTTTATCACCTCTGCGGTTTTTATTTTTTGCGCTATAAACAAACAAACAATATTTTTTACTTTTTTGCTATAATAAATATCCAAAAAAAATATAAAAAAGAAAATTATTCATCAGTTTTGGCTGATATATATTCTTCTACATATTTTTGGTAAAAAAAAATCGCAATCGGCGTATTTTGATTGGTTTGCGCAAAAGTAATCGCGTCTACAAACTGTGGGAATTGATGTATGGCATGTTTTACATTTTTAAACTAGTAATGGCGGCGATCTGCGATTTTTATCGGGACTGCGATATTGCAGTGGACATGTCAGACATTTTTGACACATTTTTTGGACCAATGACATTTATACAGAGATCAGAAATTTAAATGTCCACTGTATAAATGATTACTGTATAAATGTCATTGGCAGTGAAGGGGTTGACCTGCAGGGGACAGTGAAGGGGTTAACTGTGTTACCTGGGTGTGTTCTAACTGTGGGGGGGGCGGGGCTGGTCGGGACATAACAGATCTAACTGATCTCAGTGACAGGGATCAGTAGATCTGTCATGTCCCCTTCACAGAACGGAGAACCACCGTGTTTACATCGGTGGTTCCCCGTTCTGCAGCTGCCACAACTGATCAGCGGGCCTTGGGCGGACTCGAGCGTGCCGTCGCAGGCTGCGAGTGCATGCGGGGAGTGTGCACAATGCAGGATGTCAATGGACGTCTGCCGGGCATTTCAGAGCCACACTGTAGCCGTCTTTCGGCTATAGCGCGGATCTCAAATGGTTAAATGTTTAGGTCTCCATTCCAGCCTACTGGGCATGGAAAGTGAGAAGGCTCCACCCACTGATAAAAACCTAGTTGTACCTTTTTCTGACAGTCATTTGAACAAAATAGCTGATTAGACAAGTTCTGTATAACATGTTAAATGTATGTGCAAGCAAAGAGTAACAGTATACGATAGGACAATAGTGAATGATCACTGGAGATGTATGCCTATTATGTATTGTCTTGATTGGTGATTGTAATGAAGTGTAATACTTTAGAATACAACACTAATGATTGTTTTATAAGTTTTTTGTTAATACAGAAAGGACCAGATTTGTTCCTTGAAGTTACCAAGATTTGTATGGGAAGAGGTTGAAATAGAAAAATCAATATGGAATTGGTGATGTATAATTGTGCACAATGTGATGAACACATTGCAAATGTTATTGTGAATGTTAACCATGGTGAATTATTGACAGCTTTTTATGGACGTCCTTTAATGAAAATCCACGTGGTGGTTAATTAATTTATTAGTGAGCTTGTTTAACATGGGTAGAAAAGAGTGCACTCTCATTAAACAACATGGCCATATGTTTTGTCTGGGAAGTGTTTTGAATATGTGTTTTGTGCTAACCATTTGTTTATTTCTAGGTGGGCAATGTAATGATAATGCACTAAGACCTTTCATTTTGTTTAGTTCCTAGATAGAGCTAAACAGCATCAATCCACCTGTCTGATATTGTTTGATGTCCAAGCACTAAAGACGAAGATTACAGCATACATTGACAGCTTGCATCATCTTAATTGTTGATATTTTGTTTGTTTATATGAATGTAATGACAGTTTTTGTTAGAACTGATTTTAAACAGAGCAGCTAACCATTTTGATGCTGCCTAATTGGTATTTAAGTTTTTTTTTCTCTGATTAATTTGAATCTGAAACAATAGAAAAAAATACTAGCGTCTGATCAATAGTAATATTGTATTGCATTTGGGATGGTTTACATATTTCTAATGATTAGGAGGGCATACGAATACCCAAAGATTTACACTAAATGTGGTTGTTTATCTTCCTTTACTGTCCTGTCCCTTCCTGTGTGTATTTAGCTTGATTTATAGCAGCATCTACTTGATTAGATTCTGCCATAGTCATTGCAGTGGCCTGTAATGCAGAACCACTGTTGGAGTGTGTGAAAAAAAAAAACAGAATCCACAGGATGTGCACAGTGCAGGAAGAGAACGGGTGATACTGAAAGTTAAAGGTTTTATACAACTAGTGTTTGGTTTGAAGTATATTTTTCTGTTTGAATGACCATTTGAATTCAAGCTAACCATGTCATTCATTGTGAAGAAAGTAATTTTACTCAATCAAAGAGAATCATGATTACTGCAATGGTTGAAAATTTTAAGCCAAGTCCTTCAAAATAAGGTACTGTAGATTTTGATATATATATTGTTATATCTGAAACTTAGTGATCCTTTGGCCATCAGGTTTGATACACATGATTATGAAATGAAATAGGTTCCCAGGTTTGGTTTTCCTCAATTCTCCCCGATTGCTTGGGTGTGGAACTGGCATGTAGAGTATAGTGACACATTAGGTGTTGGTAGTTTGTACACACATATTGGGGTCAGTGTAGACAAGAGCCAGTTAGCCTGCCAGAATGTCTTTAGAGTGTGGGAGGAGACCGGAGTACACAGAGGAAATACACATATTAAGTGGTTTGAAGTTGGGCCTACGGTTGGACATTGCTAAGTTTAGATACAAAGTAGAGTTCGGGTGGGAGATGGGTGGTGGTGTACCAATATTCCTTTTAGTTTTTCCTTTTAGTGTTAGGCCAGGTCACTAGGGATTGTGGATTTAACTGTTCAGAAATCTAAATCCATGATGGGCTATATGGGCATTATTGTTAAGTATGGAAGATTGGACTGGCAGTCTTGGTAAAACACCTGCCTTGACGTCAACCACAAGCATATTGGAGAAAGGAGACAAACACTTTTGACAGCAGCAACCATCTATAAAGACTTTGCCAATGATCGGCAGCTGAACTGTTGCTGCAAGTTACACTTGTTCTGATGGTTGAGTATCTGAACTGTTCCATCCGTTATCATGGTCAAATACCTGAATCTGATGGGGAAGTACCTGAACTGTTTTATCTGCTCTGATGGTCAAGAGCCTGAACTGTCTGTAAAGTTCCAGCTTTACATGTGGTTATGTGCCTGCATGTCTATGACTTGTGAGCTGCAATAGTCCAGAGGATATGGATTTTGTATTCTACAGTTCTTTCAGTTCTACAGCGTAGCAATTGTTGTGCTGCAGCTGCGATCTGATCACCGGACGTCTAAGACTCTGCTGTCCATCACCAGGCATGGAGGACTTTGACAAGTTTCTATACGTTTAAACTCTTGGAAAAGGAAAGTTTGATGTTCATACCCGCTCCTGTGCTTTTGAAAGGAAAAGTTTGGTGTACTTCTTAGTCCAACATATAGTTTTTTTAACTTTAAATGTTTTTATATTTTTCAGCCCTAACATAGCCAAATGAGATTTTCTGTGCAGGTAAATCAGACAGGGAAAGGAAAGTAGGTATCAAGATTAGATAAACTTTAGATTCCTCATTTTTCATTTAAGATAAACCAGGGAGTGGGAGAATTATTCTTTTTGTTTACAAATAGTCAGGTGCTCTCTTCATTGTTGATGTTGTGTTTATGCACAGTTGGAGGCATTATAGGATTTGTGAGCCAGGGGGTGGAGTGTTGGGGAAATTACATCCTTATTAAGGTTGGCCTGACAAATATCTATTATAGCCTCTAATATCATGGTTATTCTGGTTACCTTGCAACTTATTGGCATTTGAACTGCCTTATATGTACAAGCTAGCCCCCTCTCCTCAGAATTGTGAAGGTCATATCGTTGTTTACCAGGGTGTTGGCTAGGGGTAGTCTTTTTCCTTACACACAAGTTTAATACCACAGCCCAAACTGATATAAGGTAATCTCACCCAGAACAGCCACGAGGCACATGAGTGGTCCTGATTCCCTGTGCCATGTAAGGGACTCCATGGCGAGGGAAACAAGCACCTTTAGTTAAGTATTCTTGATATTTTCTTTATGTTTATCTGTATCTGTATCTGTCATTACTTTTAATAAATGTTATACTTTAAAGTATTTGTGTGATCTCTCTTTGCGCATATCAAACACAACCCCAAAAACGTTACACTAGAGGCATGTTTTTGCATTGAAGTCTATGGGACATGACTTTGCACTGAAGTCACTAGGGGGCATTTCTGCATTGAAGTCTATGGGACATGACTTTGCATTGAAGTCACTAGGGGGTACTTCTGAATTGAAGTCTATGGGGCGCAGTTTTGCTTTGAAGTCTATGGGATAGAGCATGCCATCATTGGCACCTTTTAAAAAGCCGATAAACCTATTTTCAGCTGATAGTTTTTGGTGGTGGATATATTGGTGCATCCCTAGTTATAACCCTCCCTTGCTTTATTCAAAATGAAAAAAAGAGTCCTCACCCCCTTCCCCGATATTTGCCAATTTTTCTCCATTGTTTTTCAGAAAGTGATACCATATACTTACATTAATGATTCCACAGATTTCGGCTTTATGAAGATCGCTATTGGATATAGTTGTGCTACTTGTAATCGCTTGATAGCGTTTCCTGATACGTCTAGAATGCAGTGCTTCCCCTTGTGAAAACAAGTAAGCACAAGTCAGAAAAAATTATCAGAACAGGTACAAACAGAGAAGGCGCAATGTTACCAGCACAAGCTGACTACGGCTGTCCTTACACAGTATTGTAGGGATGAGGGTGCTGCAAGCTCCTTCTACTATAAGACTGACAGGAGTAGTGACAGCGGCATCACTATTTCTGTCAGCCCAGTGCTAGAAGCAGCAAAGAGAGGTGAAGAGATCTGGGAGGAGATGAGGGCTGTGCTCTCTCTCCCCCTCCTCCTCATAAGCTTGAATAATGAAGGGTGAAGGTGCAATTTGCCCTGGGCACTGTATAATCTTGTCCCGGCACTGAGCTCAGATACATTCCACTGAAGAGGAATAAGGGAAGGAAGGGAGCCATTGTAAAAGCCATTATAGAAATGTATTAATTCGATCGGTGCACTGACATATCCACCCGCACCTCAGTAACTAACACGTTTCACTCAACAAAGCGCTTAATCATAGAGACGCACTGCTCAGATGCTGAATGCTAATATGTCTGTCCTCTGTCTTTATATTGTGCATTGTTACATTGAGTATGTGCAGGAGTTTTATGTAAAACCTTTATACTAAAAAATAATAATACTTGCTTCTGTAGCTGCTTAACCACTTCCATACAGGACACTTACACCCCCTTCCTTACCAGACCAATTTTCAGCTTTCAGCACTCTCACACTTTAAATGACAATTACTCAGTCATGCAACACTGCACCCAAACAAACTTTTTATCATTTTTTTCTCACAAATAGAGCTTTCTTTTGGTGGTATATAATCACTGCTGGGTTTTTTATTTTTTTCAATATAAGCGAAAAAGTAGCGAAAATTTTGAAAAAAAAACACTTTTTTTTAGTTTGTATTGAAAAATTTTGCAAAAAAGTAATTTTTCTTCATAAATTTGGGCGATAATTTATACTGCTACATATCTTTGGTAAAAATAACCCAAATTAGTGGATATTATTTGGTCTCTGTGAAAGTTATAGAGTCTACAAGCTATGGTGCCAATCATTGAAAATTACTTTTAACCAGACCATTCCTTCCCCCACATTCACAGGACATACCTTCACCAATTCGTCGATGTCTTCGTTCATAATAATAAAAAATCATATTTCCAAAATGTATTTTGAGGACGTGTATGAGTTACATTGTTACGTGTTATATTTCTGTCTCCTGTCTGTATAATCGTAAGTCGTAGACTCGT
>BLSH010323185.1:2321396-2342130 GCA_018402905.1 Glandirana rugosa | reverse complement strand
TGAGGGGTAGGATCCACCTGCAGTATACTGCAGGAGAACAAAAGCGGCGAAACGCCCGGGAGTCCCCGGGCGTAGCGCCGCTAGCCCCTGGCCGGCACAGGGAGCCCTGAGGCCGGAAGACACTAGCCCCATTTCTCGGTTATTTTAACCGAGAAATGGCGCACTGGCCGACACAGGATAGTGTCGGCCAGTGACTGTTGTTACCGCTGACTCGTCGCACGTGCGGCGAACGCGCGCGGGGTCCCCCGTGCGTCGCGCCGCTAGCCCCCCGCCCGAACAGGGAGCCTGCGTGGTAAAGAGCCAATACTATTGGCTCTTTACCGTGATCGGGGTTGGGCTTTGTCCGAGGGACAAGCCCGCCCCCCGATCGCCGCGCTGCGTGCCCCCTGGGGCGCGCGCAAGCGGCGTGCACGCTGCTCAGTCGCCATTGTTGTCAGTGACCGGCTGTGATAGGACACAGCCGGTCACGCGGTAAAGAGCCAATTTTATTGGCTCTTTACCCCGATCACAGAAGGCCGGAGTCCCGAGGGACACGGCCGGTCCCCGATCGCCGCGATGCGGGCCCCTGAGGGCCCGCAAAGCGGCGAAAACAAGAGGACGTCATATGACGTCCACCTAGGATGGGGAGTCCACCTTGCCGACGTATATTTACTATACGTCGGTAAGGAAGTGGTTAAAAATGTTAGCTGGAGTTCAGCTTTACTTTGTTAAGCTGGCCATAGATGGATAAAATCTTGGCCGGTTCAGCAGGGACCAGCTAAGTTTCGATCCATCTATGGGCAGGCTGGTTGTATCCAAGTCAATTTATTGATCAACTTGGGTACAACCAGCATGTTGGATTTTTTACATGCGATTACTTCTGGGGGCTATAGCCAGTAGCAGTAATCATTGTATTCAGCCAGTGATTCCCCCATCATCACTGACTGTGGGGGGAATTGAGTGATACTCTTTCCTTCAACCCGTGACGGAAGAAAAAAAAATTGCATAATTTTGGGCTGCTTTTATCAAGTCCATCTAAATCCGCTAGTCCATCTAACACTGCTCTCTCCCTACACTGACAGCGCTGCTGTCCAAGGGTGACTCTGTTGCACCGCCATAGATAAAAGAGCCAACCTAAGATAGGAAGTGTGCTATTGGCTGGATCACCTGGCGAAAATAAAGGGAAAAAAAGACCCCCAAAAAAAGAAAACCAATGCAGCCATTGCATAAGTACTGCTAAACTGTGAGCTACTAACTTTTTGTTTCCAGGGTTCAATACCACTTTAAGCCTTGGACATGTTCCAAGCATCAAAGCATGCAAAGAAATTTGGATGGGAACACTGACATTAAAAAGGTTCTCAACATCTGTGGAGAGCACAGGAGATGTTTAACCCTTTACTGCCATGGACATGTCAGAGTTATGTCGGAGCAGAACTGCTTGCAACAGACAAGCTCAGTAACCCTTGCGTCTGCTTCATCCCCTTAGAGCAGGGGTCTCCAAACTACGACTCTTGGGGCACTTTTTTCCCACTGATACAAGACACTATTTCTCCCATTGACACCAGCAATGGGGCCCTATTTCTCTCACTGACACCAACAATGATGCACTATTCCTCAAACTGACACAATGGGGCACTATTCCACACACTGATACCAATGATGGGGCAGTATATCTCTCACCGACACCAATGATGGGGCGCTATTTCTCCCACTGATACCAATGATGGGGCACTATTCCGCCCACTGACACCACTGATGGAGCACTAATCCTCCCACTGACACCAATGATGGGGCACTATTCCTGCCACTGATACCAGTGATGGGGCACTATTCCTTCCACTGATACTAATGATGGGGCACTATTCCTCCCACTGATACCAATAATGGAGAACTATTCCTCCCACTGACACCAATAATGGAGAACTATTCCTCCCACTGACACCAATGATGGGGCACTATTCATCCCACTGACACCAATGATGGGGCACTATTCCTTCCACTGATACCAATGATGAGGCATTATTCCTCCCACTGATACCAATGATGGGACACTATTCCTTCCACTGATACCAATAATGAAGAACTATTTCTCCCACTGACACCAATAATGGAGAACTATTCCTTCCACTGACACCAATGATGGGGCACTATTCATCCCACTGATACCAATGATGGGGCACTATTCCTTCCACTGACACCATTGATGGAGCACTATTCCTCCCACTGACACCAGTGATGGGACACTATTCCTCCCACTGACACCAATGATGGGGCACTATTCCTCCCACTGACACCAATAATGGAGCACTATTCCTCCCACTGACACCAGTGATGGGACACTATTCCTCCCACTGACACCATTGATGGAGCACTATTCCTCCCACTGACACCAATGATGGGGCACTATTCTTCCCACTGATACCAATGATGCATTGTTTACTCCCACTGATGCCAGGATAATTTCTACTCCCAGTGGCCGCACTCCAGCCCCCCTAAAGTTTGGAGGACAGTAAATTGGCCCTTTGCTTAGAAAGTTTGGAGACCCCTGCCTTAGGGTATAAGCTCATGGTAACATAAGTGACCATGAACTTACAGCAGAGGGGTCCCCTAGACTCTGGTATTTCATTGAGGCTGGGTACAAATATGCGGTTTCCCCACCTCCAATTTGCATGACCTGCGAGTGTGACCAGCTCTCAATGGAGCCAGCTTATACAGGTCCGGGGCGGCGCGGTCCGCATTGCAAAAGGGTCCTGTGCGTGTCTGGGTCTGGTTCAGGTGCGAATTCAGGCAAAAATTCGGACCTGATTCGCACCTGAATTGGCGAACAGGAATGCACCAGACCCCATGCTGGGAACCGTGGCCGCAGCACATGTGAAGCCGTCCTTAGAGTTGTGGTCAGTGGCTGACAAGCTTTTGATCACAGCTATTCAATAATATAAACGTTTATATTATTAAAAAAAGTAAATAAATAAACAACAACAAAAAAGCTAATTATACACAAGCCTTATATAATCCCAATAGCGATGCTTACCCTTTCTGCTACAAACTTTACAGACTGTACACTGGTGCCATAAAGATTCTCGTTGTATTGCCCGGCCTCTATGAATTTGTGCTCCTGGATGTCCTTTTCCATCTGTTCCCTGGATATGACAAAGTGGTAGTCTCTACCGTCCACCTCGTAGTCTCTCTTTGGTCTGGTTGTATCTACAGGAGAGCACAGCATAGTTAACCTTTACATGTTGTGTTTAACCACTTGCCTGCCGGCACTTTTATCCCCTTCCTGTCCAGGCCAATTTTCAGAGCTGTCACACTTTGAATGACAATTGCGCAGTCATGCAGCACTGTACCCATATGATATTTTATCATTTTTTTGGTGGTATTTAATCCCCAATGTTTTTTTTTATTTATTGCTAAACAAACAAAGAAAAAAAAGTTGAAAAAAAAGGTTTTCTTAGTTTCTGTTATAAAATTTAGCAAACAGGCAATTTTTCTCCTTCACTGATGTGAGCTGATGAGGTGGCACTGATGGCCACTGATGAGGCAGCACTGATGGGCACTTATGAGGTGGCACTAATGAGGCTGCACTGATATGCACCACTGATAGGCGGCACTGATGGGCACTTACAGTGCCTTGTGAAAGTATTCGGCCCCCTTTGAACTTTGCGACCTTTTGCCACATTTCAGGCTTCAAACATAAAGATATAAAACTGTAATTTTTTGTGAAGAATCAACAACAAGTGGGACACAATCATGAAGTGGAACGAAATTGATTGGATATTTCAAACTTTTTTAACAAATAAAAAACTAAAAAATTGGGCGTGCAAAATTATTCAGCCCCTTTACTTTCAGTGCAGCAAACTCTCTCCAGAAGTTCAGTGAGGATCTCTGAATGATCCAATGTTGACCTCAATGACTAATGATGATAAATAGAATCCACCTGTGTGTAATCAAGTCTCAGTATAAATGCACCTGCACTGTGATAGTCTCAGAGGTCCGTTTAAAGCGCAGAGAGCATCATTAAGAACAAAGAACACACCAGGCAGGTCCGAGATACTGTTGTGGAGAAGTTTAAAGCCGGATTTGGATACAAAAAGATTTCCCAAGCTTTAAACATCCCAAGGAGCACTGTGCAAGCCATAATATTGAAATGGATGGAGTATCAGACCACTGCAAATCTACCAAGACCTGGCCGTCCCTCTAAACTTTCAGCTCATACAGAAGACTGATCAGAGATGCAGCCAAGAGGCCCATGATCACTCTGGATGAACTGCAGAGATCTACAGCTGAGGTGGGAGACTCTGTCCATAGGACAACAATCAGTCGTATACGGCACAAATCTGCCCTTTATGGAAGAGTGGCAAGAAGAAAGCCATTTCTTAAAGATATCCATAAAAAGTGTTGTTTAAAGTTTGCCACAAGCCATCTGGGAGACACACCAAACATGTGGAAGAAGGTGCTCTGGTCAGATGAAACCAAAATCAAACTTTTTGGCAACAATGCAAAACGTTATGTTTGGCATAAAAGCAACACAGCTCATCACCCTGAACACAGCATCCCCACTGTCAAACATGGTGGTGGCAGCATCATGGTTTGGGCCTGCTTTTCTTCAGCAGGGACAGGGAAGATGGTTAAAATTGATGGGAAGATGGATGGAGCCAAATACAGGACCATTCTGGAAGGAAACCTGATGGAGTCTGCAAAAGACATGAGACTGGGACGGAGATTTGTCTTCCAACAAGACAATGATCCAAAACATAAAGCAAAATCTACAATGGAATGGTTCACAAATAAACATATCCAGGTGTTAGAATGGCCAAGTCAAAGCCCAGACCTGAATCCAATCGAGAATCTGTGGAAAGAACTGAAAACTGCTGTTCACAAACGCTCTCCATCCAACCTCACTGAGCTTGAGCTGTTTTGCAAGGAGGAATGGGCAAAAATGTCAGTCTTTCGATGTGCAAAACTGATAGAGACTTCCCCAAGCGACTTACAGCTGTAATCGCAGCAAAAGGTGGCACTACAAAGTATTAACTTAAGGGGGCTGAATAATTTTGCACGCCAATTTTTCAGTTTTTTATTTGTTAAAAAAGTTTGAAATATCCAATAAATTTTGTTCCACTTCATGATTGTGTCCCACTTGTTGTTGATTCTTCACAAAAAATTACAGTTTTATATCTTTATGTTTGAAGCCTGAAATGTGGCAAAAGGTCGCAAAGTTCAAAGGGAGCCGAATACTATCGCAAGGCACTGTATAAGAAGGCACTGATGAGGCTGCACTGATGGGCACTGATAGGCTGCACTGATGGGCACTGATAGGCTGCACTGAAGGGCACTTATAAAACGGCACTGATGAGGCTGCACTGATATGCGCCACTGATAGGCGGCACTGATGAGCACTGATAGGCTGCAATGATGGGCACTTATGCAGGGCTGGTGCAATGATTTTTGACACCCTAGACAAAACCTAATTTTGCCCCCCTTGGCTCCACCCCTGACTCCACCCCCTTTTCCCTGCCCATGTGACAGGAGGAGGCACTATACAGGAAGCATCGGCTCTGCTTCCTCTAGCGCTGGTTTCTGTGTTGTGCTGCACCTATGATTACACTACCGGTCGGACGGAGCAGCTGCCTGAGACTGAGTTAGTTACATGCTGCAACCTGCAGAGCATGCAGACGCGGAGGGAAATAAGCAGCTGGGCGCCCCTAGGCAGCAGTGTGTCCTAGACGGCTGCCTAGTGGTAGCACTGGACCTGCACTTATGAGACGGCACTGATGGGCTCTACTTATGGGCACTTATGAGATGGCACTGATATGCACCACTTATAGGTGGCACTGATGGGCACTAATAGGCAGCACTGAAGGGCAATGATAGGCGGCACTGATGGGCACTGATTGGCAGCACTGATGGGCACTGATTTGCAGCTCTGATTGGCATCACTGATGGACATTGTTGAGGCTGTACTGATGATCAGTTCCGTTATTATCATTGCAGATTTATCCTTTCACATTAGCCGGTTACTGCCTCTCTCGTCCTCTGTCACAGCGTGAGGAAAGGAATGTTGATAACTGGCAACTGTGTTTACATCGTGATCAGCTGAGATTGGACACAGCTGATCACGTGGTAAAGTGCTGCTGTGATTGTCCCTTTACTGTGATTGGTTATAATCTGTGTCTGAAGAAAACAACCTCTGTACTGCAATTAGCTGGAGTTCAATTGTGTTGGATTCAACTTCGGTGTCTTATTAAAGAGTTAAGCTGTCTGTGGATGGTCCCAAGTCAGCAGGTAACCACACTGTCCACACAGACTGGGTTTTAGGAGGTATGCCAATGCGTAAAGTGGCATTTAAAACAGAACATGCTGTGGCCTTTTTGCCTTGGGTGCGGTTTAAGCACAGAATTCAGCTTACAGACAGTGGAAGTTTACTTAGCTCTCTTCCTTAGCTCAAACCTGTGCAGCTATAGAATTCCCAAAAAGAGGAGTGGCCCCACACAGCTTTTTTTTTTTCAATTCCTTTACACGAGCCTGTCTGTTAGGTGTGGAGACTCAATGGGCAGTATTTTGTTGCTAGAGATGCTGTTTTTTTTTTTTTTCTGAAATGTCATTAAATATATCTTGGGAGGTCATGCAAAAAGCTATTGGTGGAGTTCTCTTTAAATATCTTCAACTGCACAAGGGAAGCTGCAGCCCAAATGCAATTCTGAGGATAGCTGAACCCCCTGCACACATGGTAATGCATACATCCCCACGTAAATGTATTTAACATTTATATTCTACTTAAAGTGTTACTAAACCCAGGACCCTGCATTCACTATATCTGATCTCCCACAGTACACAGAACATGGAAATGCAATTATTTTAGTAAATATAAATTGCTAAATACCTTTTCTCATCAGCAGTATATAACAGTCTTGTGATTTCTATCAGTGCCTAGTTAAAGCTTGTAGAAGGAGTTTTCATACTGCACTGAGCTGTCCTATGAGGCTGCATGACACCTGACCCTCTGTCTGCACAGTGCTGATTGGCCCTGTGCTGATCACATGCACCCTCCCAAGAAAAAAAAAAAGAAGAGCTCTCCAGTAATACACACCAAACTGAGCATGTGGAGCCTGACTCCATAGAGTTCTGTGTTATCTGGACTTGTCCAGTGGGACAGTGCAGGGAGAGGAGGATCTGTGCATACAGGATCAAGAAGCCTTTTTACACAATGCAGAGGATTAACCCCTTAGGTTCCACAGTGAGTATAAGAAAAAATGCTTTACTGCATATACAGACTGATTTTACTGTTGTGGGTTTAGTAACACTTTCATGCATACATAAATTCTGCACACTTTAGCATATAATTCCAATAAAGTCTACTTACGTGGTACACAAGAGCCAAACTTGTCAGGGAATTCGGATATCAGGTCATCATTGATCCGATCTTTCATAGGGCCAAGAATAATGACCGGCCTGGTGTAATTAACTGCCAAGAAAAGACAAGCATGTCACCCTTTATTTTGCACTGTGCAACACTTACCATAGAACTAATAAAAACAAATGTAGTGCCCCATTCTAAGTATTATGCTCTCCCTTAGCTTTCCCTTTAGCCTCTGTAGTAAGTTAACACACTCACCTATTAATCCTGCCAGCCAACCTCAGAGCATCCCACTCCTTTTCATCAGGTGACAATGCTGATTCTCAACACCTGAATTCCGGGCGGTGTTCTCACCCTCAGGTGAGCTGTAGGGTGAAGTGCAAGCGCAGTGTGGGGTGCAACCATCCCTGCTTCCTGTTCTTTGTCTTCAACATCCCTTGTTCACCACCGCTCACAACTGCCATTGGCACAGCCACTAGATTGACATATACATTCACCGGCCCCTTCATTAGGTACACCTTGCTAGTACTGGATTGAACCCCCTTTTACCTTAATTATTCTTGCCATAGATTCAACAAGGTGTTGGAAACGTTCCTCAGAGATTTTGGTCCATAGTGACATGATAGCATCATGCAGTTGCTTCAGATTTGTCGGCTGCACATCCATGATGTGAATCTCAACAAGTCTGCCCATTCTCCTCTGACCTCGACAAGGAATTTTTCTCCCCACAACTGTCGCTCACTGGATATTTTCTCTTTTTCAGACCATTCTCTGTATACCCTAGATATGGTGCTGTGTGAAAATCCCAGTAGGTCAGCAGCCAATGTGCCACCAACAACCATGCCACGTTCAAAGTTATTTAATATGCCTTCCTTCATCATTCTGATGCTCGGTGTGAACTTCAGCAAGTCGTCTTCATCATGCCTAGATGCCTAAATGCATTGAGTTGCTGCCATGTGATTGGCTGATTGGCAATTTGTGTTACCAAGCAATTGAACAGGTGTACCTAATAAAGTAACCATAGGAGCTATACTCTAGTTCAGAGTTTCCCAACCAGGGTTCCATGGAACCCTAGGGTTCCTCCAGAGGTTGCTAGGGGTTCCTTGAAAATTGGTTAATTTCTGCCTCTCAGATAAGTTGCCTATGATCCCATTGATCTTTTTAGCTATCTGTAAGGGGATAATTCTTCCCAATGACCACAAGTGTAAGGAGCATTCTTCCCATTGACCATCACACTAATGTATCATGAGTTGTAGATTTTTCATATTTAGCAGGTGTTCCCTGAGACCAGAGAACTATTTCAAGGGTTCCTCTGTGTAGAAAAAGTTGATAAAGGCTTGCCTAGTCTGTTGCCTGCTCATTACAAATCAGTCGCATGCAAGCGCTGGACAGACCCTCCCACCATAAAGTCTATTCAATGAGCAGCGGAGCACTGCACTGCCTCTGGGTCTGCATGGGGCAGGGGGTGTCAAACCTCAGCAAAGAAACCACTGCTTCCATACAGAGAGCAAGGGTCCTGTTCTGCAGCATACTGGCAGAGGATGGACTTCTGCTGGGCTTTAAAGCCACCCTGTTAGGCTAAAAAATTCCTAGATGCAGTTACCCTGAAATAGAAGAGCTCTTATACTCACCTCTCCAATGGTCCATGTCTCTTCCATTTGCTCTGTTCCAGCAGTGCAGCCTCCAATAGTTTCTTTAGCATTTGTCTCTTACAGCCTTCATTAGTCTCTTCAGCATTTGACACTTTGTGTCCCCTGCCATGTGATGTACTTCCATCCTCCAACCTCTACGTCACTACAGTACTTGGCAGGGAGTTGGGTATAGGAGCTATTCTATTTATGGCCACCTGCTTTTAGGAGGACCAGCTTCCAATTATGTAATCACTGTGAAATCCAATCACCGTGATCACTGAATAGAACTCGCCTCGTACGGTTTCTCCTCTGCAAAGAGGAAAAGGTAATTTTTTTTTATTTTTAAAGTATGCTTTTTAGTCTCGGATACACAATTGATTGTTAATAGCAATGAACAGCAGTCTGAAGTGCTTTTACCCAGCTTAATTGGGCAAAGGCACATAAGGTGAGGTGGAAGTAGGAATGATTAGGACGCATCTAAATGTAAAAGTACTAAAAATATACAAAGTCAAGAGGCTCTCTTTATAGCACCTCTACAAGGTCACCCTTTTACCTCGTTCACTGCCTCATTGTTTCAAAAGATCTTTTCCAGTTCTGCTAATGTGATCACTTCACTAAAGACCTGCTCCAGATACTCAACAAGATGGTCAAGTGTGGCTTTCCTATTAACTAACCCAAGACAACTGTTCTCAACATCTCCTGCTCAACACTGTAGAGCCAGATCTTCTTGCTTGCTGAGCCTAGTACAGCATATAAGCACACAATAATCTTTCAGATTGGTTCATTACAGAAATATTACAGCTGTGAACCTGGAGATGCAGTTTTCTAGTGCACAAGATGTCAACGGTATGGTGGCAACCAATGTTCCCACAGCAACCATGATTTGCTGTGTTCGCTGACTTCAAATAAAGGAAAGATGAAGTTGCAAAGGCACGAAACTGAGACTTTTCAAAGATCTTTCAAAAGAACTTCTTCTTTACTGCTGAAATTAACTTTCACAAGGCTGAGTTGGTCTCTGCTTTTGAACGACATCACAGAAGTCTTTGTGACCACATCCTTTGGATTTCACAGTATGTGAAAAAGTAGCTGACAATCCAAATGCTACTTAATTCCATGGAGTTACATTATATAGAGATACAGACACTCTGTATAGACCAGATCACTGATTCTGTTATGTCGTACCCACGGCCTCTGGGGTATTTATTCCTTTCTTATCTAAGGCTTTAATTAACCAGCCCTGATGCTATCCTAGTTTTTCCATTTTGCTTAGTCTCTGTGTCATCCAAGGCTTTTCCCCCCAGAAAATAGGTGCAAGTATACCCCCTTTCCTAGTCACCCCTCTTCTCTCCCCTACCCAGCTCCCAGTACCATTCCTTGGTTCCACCCCCTACCCACTTCCCAGTACCACAACCTTTTAGGCCTCATACACACGGACGTTTCTAAAAAAAGAAACAAAACGTCGGGCCCGAAGTTAAGGAAAAAAAGTCGGCGTTTTTAGGCGTTATGCATCGGCGTTTTGAGCGTTAGTGAGCGTCGGCGTCAATAGGTGTTTTTTAAAAAAAAATCATCCCTCTGCTATTTTTCAACCTAAAAACGTCGGCGTCAAAAAACGCCGGAAAACGCCGGTATAATATTAGGTGGCGTTTGTTGGCGTTTGTTGGCATATTGTGGCGTCGGCGTCGGCGTCAAAAAATGCCAAAATGTTACAGCCTCAGAACGCGATGGCTGTGGGTTCTAGTTTCAGCTCACTAACGCCGACGTCATCTACAGCTCAAAAACGCCAACGTTTTTATGGGGCCATTGACTAACATGGAGAGCTGCAAAAAACGCCAGAAAACGCCGGCGTCAAAAAACGTCCATGTGTATGAGGCTTAAGAGAACCAAGTATCATTTTGTGGTCCTAAGTAATTTGTATAGAATTTGTTAATGATAACAAGACAGACAATAAAATAGATGCCCTGCAATAATAAATACCCAAAGCAATAATAGTTCCTCACCAGCAACAAAAGTTCCCCCCCAGCAACAATAGACATCCCCCAGCAACACTCGATCCCCCAGTAACAATAACCCACCTCCAGCAACGATAGCTCCCCTAAGCAACAGTAGACCTCCTCCAGCAACAATAGATCCCTGCAACAATATACCCCCAGCAATAATAGATCCTCCCACTCAGCAACACTAAATCTGCTAGCAGCCAGCAACAGTAGACCCCTCACTCAATAGTAGATCCCACCCAGCAACAACTGAACCTCAGTAACATTAGACCCCCTGCAATAATAGATCTCCCCCAGGGACAATAGATTCCCCAGCAGCCAGCATCAATAAACCCTCCAGCACACCCCACCACCCCTTGCCATTACATACATTCAGGGCTGGAGGTGCCAAAAGTGTGTTCCCCAATGTTCCTGCTGAAGAAAAAATCCCTGGTGTCAGATATGTCTCAATGTACTTTGTCACTTTACTTCAGGCAGATCACGCCCTTTTTAGATTTTTTTCCCACCTGACACTAGTTTTGTAGTTCCCTCTTACAATATGGCTGCTTTCTTCCTTACAGGCCCCCCCCCCCCAATGGTCATCTGTCCTCAGCTAAATGCTTAGGCAGTCAGGATCCACTTCAAGGCATGCTTCCCCATAGCCAGTCCTGGCTTCAGAATGAACAGGGTTTATATACCACCCTTTCTAGCCATCTATTATCCTGACCGTGCACCTGCCAGTTACTGCAAACAACGGTATATTTCTATTACATATGAAAAATTAGAAATAAACCAGTGAACAATTAATGCACATAATATGCTAAAAAAACACAGTAAAGGAATGAGCTTTTATAATAAAAGTGCAAACAACAGACAGCATATAAAACATTTCATTGCACAATTACATTTTTCTATCACCATATATTTGCCATCTACCCTGATTGCCCCAATTTATTCGATCTGGTCATCACTTTGTATAGCTAAAATGGACAACACCCCCAAGCTCCCCCCCCATTCAAGAAGAAGGCAACCTAAGATGGCACTGTTTAACTCTAGCCTTTATTGTACAGAGCTGTAAAATAAACTGCTGTCCAGTATATTAATCTAATTTCCACATATATACGGAAAGAACATTTTAAGGCTTTTGCTTAAGGCCTCATACAGCCACATTTTTTAAAGCTCTCCATGTTGCAACGTTTTGGCGTTTTTGGCGCCGACACAGCAAAACGCTCACTAACGCTCCCTAACGCCATACCGACGTTAACGGGCGTTTTTGACGCCGGTGTTTTCAGGTTAAAAAATAGCAGAGGAATGTTTTTTTTTAAAAAAAAACGCCTATTGACGCCGACGCTCACTAATGCGCATTAACGCTCATTAACGCCGATGCAAAACGCTGGAAAAAAAAAACGCTGATTTTTCCCTGATGTCGAGCTCGGCGCTTTGCTTATTTTTTTTAATACGCCCGTGTGTATTAGGCCTAAAAGCTTTATTCACCAGTTACTTGAAAGCAATGTAGTGGTAGAAATTCCTTATCTTTTAAATAGCAGCCTTAATGGCTAAAATATTTTACTTTAATTATTTTGGCCATAACTGTTATATGCAAATCCTGACTAGAAGCCAATCTACACCTTTGACTCCTGAAAGGTCACATTTTTGTGGGCCAACCCAAGATGTAAGAGCACTACATGCTTCAAATCAAGTCCACTTCTCTCAGTTCAGGAGAGACCCCTGGGTGCACTGGTTGCGTATGGCCATCCACATGGCTGGACAATATATGGGCAATTTTGTAGACAACTTTAAACCACAGCAATACATGGCCATAATTGTTCACCATTTTTGAGTGGCCAAGTGATCCAAACATGGCATGGAAATCAAAAATACTTTTTCACTAGCAATAATATGTTCAGGCCGATTCAACAAACTGGTCACTCAAAAATTTAAACTGTGGATGACTGCTGTGGCTTAAAACTAATGGACAGTATCAAAATGGCCATCAAAACTGAAGAAATGCATGACCACTCAGTGGACTGTAGTAGGACAGAATTCCATCTACTTATTGCAGCGTAACAGCAAAGCCTGGAAAAAGTGGAATATTCCTTTCGAGGAACTTTAGTCCCACAATAACCTCTGTGT
The DNA here is from genome assembly GCA_018402905.1 of Glandirana rugosa. NCBI lineage: Eukaryota > Metazoa > Chordata > Amphibia > Anura > Ranidae > Glandirana > Glandirana rugosa. The sequence goes on along the minus strand of BLSH010323185.1, from coordinate 2,329,060 downwards.
AAGCTTTGAAAAAATGCTGCATGGATCACACACTAATTACCAATAGATTTTGATGGATCTCTCCCAACTTTCTGAAATTCCACTTGTCTAGGCCAACTGTTCACTACCTACCTTTGGTGGCCTCTCCCCTTTATGCCCCTAACTTCATTCCCCCATCATTTTTTTTCCTTTTCCTCCCAATTCCCTATCCTTCTCGCCCCCATTTCCCCTTCATCCTTCACTCCCCTTATTACCTTCTTAACCAACCGGCACCACTTCCATGCCTCCTAAATCTCTACCCTCCCTTCACATTTAGACTATGCATCCTGAGGAACACTGATTTCCATCTATCCTTACCGTCCTTAAAACAGAATATTTCTCACATACTACTGAGTTAATTTTGTGAGCATTCTTGTTATACGTATCTATAGCTGTGTTGCTTGTATTTGATATGTACCAAGTGTGTGTTTTTTTTGTATTACCTATGTTTATTTCCAATGGATTCATTGTAAACTCATTAAAGCCCAACACCAGGCAAAAAAAAGCTTTCCCAGGCAGTGAGGCTGTGCCCGCATTGTACTGGTCAACTGCTCGCTTTGTCTAGGAGTGAGGAGAAAGCTTTTCATTCCATCAGAAAACGTCATCCAGACATCTCTTCTTTACTCCAGACTTTCTGCCACATGCAGGGCCAGCACCCTTTGCTTGTGCAGTGGAGGTGGAACTTTAAGGGTGAATACCTGGAGCGGTGGAATGTTTCTGGTCTATGGAAGCTTGATGGAAGCTTGAGGACGTCAGGAACAGTCCACAACTCAAGACCGCTGGAGCTCGGGGGTGCCGGACCAGTCTTGAACTGGAAGGATCAGAGGTTTACTGTAGGTAAGAATACTCCTTTATCCTCTTCCCTAGACAAAAATGAGTTAAACCGTGCAGTGCGGGCACAGCCCCATTGCATGGGAAAATGTTTTGCCCGGAAATGGGCTTTAAAGTCAATTTAAAAAAAAATTAAATTGTATAGATAACATAATTTGAGCCCAGCAAACCAAGCTTTTTCTGAAATTAGAACCCCAAAGTTCTGCCTTATACTTACTCTCTTGTCTTGTCACTGGCTCATAGGATAGAATACAGTCTTCCTGTCCTCCTGTAAAGAAAAGAACAAAATACGTTTCATTAAACACAAAAACAAAGGACAAAAAGTGCGAACAAGACCGGAGAGCGTGAAAAGAGATGTTACTGATCCCACAGAGTGGATTAATCAAAGCCTGATTTATTCTTCATAAAGTAGCTGTGTTCTCTATTCTTCTATGACATAATTAATTCCTTGAAAGGCATAAAAATGTCTCTCTATCCTGAAGAATCAATAAGACAATCTTACAATTCCTCCCCTGGAAACAGTTTCTGTTTTGTGATACAGTAAAATGAGTAACAAATTGTGAATGCATCTCTCATGCTGAGCAGCAATTCAAACAGCTGAATTTATAGACAGCGCATTGTAATCTTACCTATCAGATGTCCCCGATCTTTGTTAGCTCCAGAGCCAAATTCAGATATAACAAGTAGGAATTCATTTACAGTAAAAACTCCAACTATGACCTTTTTAAAAAGTATATGTAAACCCTATCAATAGACTGTTAGATATATATGAAACTGTTTGATTATTTGTGCTTAATCAGTCAAGTTCCTCCGCCCCAAACTGGCTCACCCATGTCTTTATGGACCTTGCTTTGTGGACTGGTGTGCTGGGGTCATCCCCAAACTGTTCCCACAAAGTTGGGAGCATGAAATTGTGCAAAATGTCTTGGTATGCTGACGCCTTAAGAGTTCCCTTCACTAGAACTAAGAGGATAAGCCCAACTCCTGAAAAACAACCCCACACCATAATCCCCCCTTCACCAAATGATTTGGACTAGTGCACAAATCAAGGTCCATAAAGACATGGATGAGCGGGTTTGGGGTGAAGGAACTTGACCAACCTGTACAGAGTCCTGACCTCAACCCGATAGGCACCTTTGGGATGAATTACAGTAGAGACTGCGAGCCAGGCCTTCTCGTCCAACATCAGTGCCCGACCTCACAAATGCGCTTCTGGAAGAATGGTCAAACATTCCCATAGACACTCCTAAACCTTGTGGACAGCCTTCCCAGAAGAGTTGAAGCTGTTTTATAGCTGCAAAGGGTGGGCCAACTCAATATCGAACCCTACAAAGTAAGACTGGGATGCCATTAAAGTTCGTGTACAGTATGTGTAAAGGCAGGCGTCCCATTACTTTTGGCAATATCGTGTACATTAGGCCAGGGTAGGAGGGCTTCAGTAACAGAGGCTGTACTGTCAATTCAAAAAGCAGTGGACTGGACTAGGTGTGGCTAGTTTCTGATTGACAAGTTACAGGCTTGGGATTTAACAGACATTACCAATAGCCATGCTCCCTGCAACATTTTCTCCCACTGTAGTGCAAGCAGGAACAGCCTACTTGAGGGTGACAACCCTGCTCTGAATTCAGGAGCAGTGCAGCATCATTGCCACTCCATCTTAGGAAGGTGCCATAAATGGTCTTCACTGGCAGGGTCAACAAGTATCCGTGGGACTTTGCAGCGGGACTAAGGGAAAACTGTGATGCACTTTTAAACAAATGATGCATCATTATTTTTTTCAACGAGAGGTCATAGTTTTACTTTAAAACTCATTACCTCTCCTATTGTAACCTGGAAAACAATGCAAACTTTTTCTTGAGATAATATATTATATAACTATTATATATTTTTTTCTGCAATGCTCTTTATTGTGTATTTAAAGCTCAGGGGGGAATCTATTTGCTTAGCTTTCTAGAGAGAGCCAGGATTTTACTGCTGCCTTTTTCCCCACTGTGGAAATTTCACCTGGCCATGGTCACAGTCAAGGCCATGGTTTATCTGCACGCACTTTCTCACATCTTCCAGCATCAGCCTGTGGTTTTCAGCATACAGTCACCTGACATCTTGGAGCTGCAAAGGAAGTTGGAGCAGAAAGACTTCCCTCTTTGAAAATCAATGCGTTACGAGCGGGGAGCAGGTAGCTATCTAATGCCCACCATGTTTCACTGATTGCAAGCCCAGCTTTGATTTAGGGCTGAATATAATACCTCCACTCAGTGGCACCAACCCTTATAACTGGCCCTGGGGCCAAATGCTCCCCTTCCTCTCAGCCCAGTCTTTCCCTAAGGCAGTGGTTCTCAACTCCGGTCCTCAGGACCCACCAACAGGCCAGATTTTAAGTATTACCTTGGGGAGATGCAGACTAGAATACTGCAATCACTGAGCAGCAAATGATATCACCTGTGATGCATTTCAGTTATTCCGCAAACCTGGCCTGTTGGGGGGTCCCGAGGACTGGAGTTGAGAACCACTGCCCTAAGGAAAGGTTGGAAAGTTCATCAGGTCTTTATTGCTGTCTATGCTTTCCTGTCCTATTGACACCCATTCCTCTCATTTTCTTTTCCTGATGTCACCGGAATGGAGGTCCCCTTACTCTTTCTAAAACAAAGAAATTGGCAGGAGTTAGGGTTTAAAATATAATATTATTATGTAAATCAATTATGACCCTCTGCAACAACCCCTGTCAGTATATAATTATCTCTCCAATTCCCCAAATTGCTGCAGGAGATGTTTTCAGGACATTGGAATGTCCTTGTCCTGACATCATTTTATAAAAGTAGGTGACAATATTTCCTCCAGACCACAAACATTTTTATCTTGATGGTGGAACAATGTTTTGACCTCCAGCTCTTTGTTGCAAGGACAAGTGGTGGCTGAAAGGAGAGACGTTTCTACACTGGCAAGTTCTGGGTATTTTATTGTAAACATCTATGGAAGAACAAGTGAAGGACAACTAAAGCTAAAAGAAAAAAGTCAGGCATTTTGCCTTGTATTAAATATTCACGACTAAGAATCGTACTTGTGAATCCTGGTGAATGAACGGCTTTATGTTAAGCAGCATGACATTTTTTATCCAAATTTCAAATGTTTGCGGGCCTATTTGCAGTGAGATGCATTGTGTTAATGCAAGTCATACATTGTGGAGTACTACTGGGCTATCGCAATCCATTCATTATAAGTGGTCCCGCTAAAGATAAAAAAAATAATTGCTCTGGCTCTATTTTTTTGAGCACTGCAAAGATTTGCAAGGTCCTTGTGCTAACATGCATTGAGGCTGCACTTTACCATTTGTTACCTTAAGGCAGTGGTTTCCAAACGGTGGCCCGGAAACCGGATATGGCCCTTTGTTTGCCTTTATCTGGCCCTTGAAGCCTTATTCCTGCTACTGATACAAGGCATTATTCATCCCACTGACACCAACAATAGGGCACTATTCCTTCCATTGACACCAACAACGGGACACTATTCTTTCCACTGACACCAATGATGGGACACTATTCCTTCCACTGACACCAACAACGGGGCACCAATCCTTCCACTGACACCAACAATAGGGCACAATTCCTCCCACTGATGCCAATGATGGAGCACTATTCCTTACCTTGATACCAACAATGAGGCACTATTCCTCCCACTGACACCAATGATGGGGCACTATTCCTCCCACTGACACCAATGATGATGCAATGTTTACACCCAGTGCATTTTCTATTCACACTGGCTACAGTCCAGCAACTCAAAGTCTGAAGGACAGTAAACTGGTCCTTTGCTTGGAGTTCAAAGACTCTTGCCTTAAAGTAGTGGTGTCATGAGGCCATAAGCTTGAAAGTTGTTGAAGTAAAATGGAAAAATAAGTGACCAGGTTGATTAGTGAAAGAAAAAATGCTCCACTAAGACTAAAAATCATTCTTCAGCTTTCTTCCACTAAAAACTAAGGATGAGACTGTACGGTGTTGGTTGAATTATCGGTAAAATCTCTTAGAAAGGTAAAATCTCTTAGAAAGGTGGTTTTAAACGTTCTTGGTTATTGTGACTTTTCACACCCAAAGTGGCTTACAATTCACCTTGAATCTAACCCCTCAAACTAATCCCTAAACCTAATTTTTCATTTTAGTACAGCACTTAAAGCGGACCTTTCACCATTCATTGTAGTTTTGGTAGATGGAGGATGCAGAACGGTAAAAGTCAAAGTAGCAAGATTTCAGCACTTATTGACCAGCAGCTTTCTGGGATGTGACACTGAATGTTCCAGGTGGCTGAGGGCAGCTAATTCAAACCACTAAGTGTAACCCATGAGCCAATCTCATATCCTGCAGATACCCATAAACCTTCTAGAGCTTTCTCATTCAGCTACTTTACATAAAAGCAGGGCAGAAAAACAAAGCTGCACTCTGTAGATATCACACCATAGCATTTATTCATTGGCTTCCAACACAGGGGAATCCATAGTGGAGAAGGATCTGGGGGTTCTGGTAGATCATAAGCTTAATAATGGCATGCAATGCCAAGCTGCGGTTTCCAAAGCAAGCAAAATCCTTTCTTGTATTAAGAGAGGTATGGACTCCAGAGATAGAGACATTATTTTGCCCCCCTGTACAAATCATTAGTAACACCTCATCTGAAATATGCAGTTCAGTTTTTGGCACCAGTTCTCAAAAAGGATATCGGGGAAGAGGCATGGAGGAGCTCAGCTATGAGGAAAGATTAGAGGAACTGAATTGATTCTCTTTTGTGAAGAGGAGATTAAGGGGGGATATGATCAACATGTACAAATATATAAGTGATCCATATAGTGAACTTGGTGTTGAGTTATTTACTTTAAGGTCATCACAGAGGACAAGGGGGCACTCTTTACATCTAGAGGAAAAAAGATTTCATCTACAAATACGGAAAGGTTTCTTCACAGTCAGAGCTGTGAAAATGTGGAATAGACTCCCTCCAGATGTGGTTCTGGCCAGCAGAGTAGATTGCTTTAAGAAAGGCCTGGATTCTTTCCTTAAAGCAGAGTTCCACCCACGAGTGAAACTTCCGCTTTAAGGGAAGTTGACCCCCCCGACATGCAACAACTGGCAAGTCATTTTTTTTGGGGGGGGGCGGGGACCCAGTTTTCACAGGATCCCAGGTCCATTTCCTCTCATAGAGCCGCGGCTCCGGAAGGAAGTTCACCTTCCCCCCTTCCTCTCTGCGATCTTCTGGGGCACGTCACAGGTCCCAGAAGATGCTGAGTCATTCACAAGGCGCAGTGCGACTCGGGCATGCAAAGTGCACGCCCGGCTTTGAAGCCAAAGCCGAGTGCCCACACTTGTGATGCCGGCGCCGTTGAGGGGAGGGGGAGACAAGCGAGCCCTTGGGCGACCGCATCGCTGGAGCTAGGGACAGGTGAGTGTCCGATTGTTAAAAGTCAGCAGCTACCCTTTTGGTAGCTGCTGACTTTTAACCGGGTGGAACTCCGCTTTAATATAAATAATATAACTGGGTACAAACATTTATAGGTAAAGTTGATCCTCTTAGGGGATCAGGAACAGATTTTTTCCCCTGCTGTAGCAAATTGGATCCATGCTTTGCTGGGGTTTTTCACATTCCTCTGGTTGAACTGATGGTGAAGGATTGTGTATATGCGATTGTATGATTAACAGGACCCACTCTAACCCATGCCCACTGACGCGTTTCACTCTGATTGGGCTTCTATACTTTTTTTTTTATTCAGCATATTACGTAAAGTTGCACTGGGAAAAATAGCCGGTAATCTTTTTTTTTTTTCAATTTTTTCGCACTTTCTTTCTAAATGAAACCTAGGAAATAAAGCATATATATCCAAACTGAAAATGGAAAGCCTTGTGTCCTGAAAAAATATGTATGACAGACGTCTGTGAGAGACGCTCCCGACATCCACACTTAATCAGGCGGAATCCTTCCATCAGGGACCCGGGTAAGAGGCATCCTAGATTGTCCTGACCTCCCCGTCCCCTCCGCTGTAGAACGAGCCCTTTTTGCCGCGGATTGGACGCTACGTCCCGCGGCTCTAAAAATCGAGGCCCCGGCTTTGCGGCCTACGAACGGCGCGGCGGCCGGCATCCCTCACGGCCCCTGAAATCAATCAACAATCCCTCCTGGCCCCTCTACACACCTTCCTAGGGATCATCGATCGTGGATGGCAACATTCTAGGGATCTGTTAACAGGCAGGGGAAGAGAGAGGATTGAAGGGAGGACCGGGGCCCAGCCAGGCTGAATAGGCCGCAGGCTCATCAGACTTTGTTTTTTTTTCTTTCCCTGCCTGGCCTGCTTTATCTCACGGAGTATAGGTGAGGACCTTTGCACACCCCAGGAGTCATCATATGGCCCACCTAACACACAAACTTTGCCTGTATTGAACCCTCTGGACTTAATCCCTGAAGCTGCACACTCAGTGTTACACCCTGTCATTATCCAGGTCCTACTATTCCATCCTGCAATCAGCCCAGGCAGTCCTCGCTTTTCTTTTTTTCTTTTTCTCTCTTGGACCTCTCCTCTCTGAAAACCCATCACACTGATCTCCAGAATACTAAGATCCCTGCAGAGGAAGGTCTAACAATGTAGTGTTAAAAAGAAACTTGCCATTTCAGGGGGTCGCTTGCACGGTGCTATGCAGCTTATTTCACACTAAACAGTGTCTGGTATATCAAGGAAAGTTCAGCGTGCGTCTCTGTCTTTTATCAATACTCGCGTATATATCTAAATTAGAAGACATCCAAGGAGACTTGAAAGGAACTATATGGTCTGTGACAAATCACACTTT
>BLSH010323185.1:2293387-2307515 GCA_018402905.1 Glandirana rugosa | reverse complement strand
TCTTGTTGTTTTATCTTTGGATAGTAAAACATTTTTTTTTCTGCCAGTAAATACCTTATACAGCCCACTTCCTGTTTCTTGTCTGGAAAAAATCCTAGGCTTATGACATCAGCTTCAGCTGCCCACAGTTAAAATGATTGCAGCCAGACTCAGTGGAGGGAGATTTCTGCAGCATATTTGGCAAGTACAGAATCACAGTATATATAAAATAATATGCAAATTGTTTGGAGGGAAGCTTCAGAATGGCAAAGATGTTTTTATTACAAATTACGTGAGCAGACTGCAGTTCCTCTTTAAAGTGGAACTAAACCTAACTTATAAGAAGCTGCCAGCAGGAAGCTCTTTATTGCAGAAGAGACATCCTATATCTATTCTGCAATAACACACGCTTACCTGCCCACTCACAGTCTATTACAGAATGTACACTGAGCTGCACAAATGTAACCAGGCCTCGATGTCATCACTAACTCCCATGTGCATATGTGGGATGACATCACCCTCCACCAGCCAATCATGAGGCCAAAAGCCAGTGTTAATTTTGGCAGCAAATTTCGATTTTGTTTTAGTTTTAGTCTTAGGACCAAATGGCATTTTAGTTTTAGTCCCAATTTAGTCTTCTGCAATTGTTTTAGTTTTAGTCGTATTTAGTTGACTAAATCTCCAGGACATTTTAGTTGACTTAAATCTAATGGGTGTAGTTAAATTGTAATGCATTAGTAAAGCTTTTCTCTACAATTTCCAAACTTATTATATACTGCTGGAGTGAAAAATCTAATATGTTATTATTTATGGTATTGAGGTTTGAACATTCACTACAGACCAGTGTTCATTTTGACATCAAATTTCAATTTAGTTTTAGTCTTAGTCTTTTGACTAAAATGCCATTTTAGTTTTAGTCGTATTTTAGACACCTCAATTGTTTTAGTTTTAGTCGTATTATAGTTGACTAAAATGGTATTAAGTTAGTTGACTAAAATGTTTTAGCCAGTTTTAGTTGATGAAATTACGACTGCCAAAAGCGCAGCATCTGGAAGTATGGGTAGCAGATGAAAGCAGCCAGAATGTAACTGGCAGCACTGGAAAGGTGGAGTATTTTTGGGAATTTGGTTCTGATTTAAGCAATACAAAGCTGCATTAGATTGTGTCTTTAATATCTGTCTGGAGTATGACTTTAATTGTGTGCTTGGACCTAGAGAAGATAGTAGAACTCTCCAAAGCGTTACTTCTATGTAGTAATATAAAGAGGATAGAGGAAGAGAAGGAAAAGCGCTAAGTGCAGGGGCGTAGCTACAAAGGTTGCAATTGCAACCGGGCCCCATGCTCCAGGGGGCCCGTGGGCCGATAGGAGGGATGGCAGGGGCGGCATTTAGAGGAACCAATCTCCTCCATTTTCCTCCTGATTGAGGAGATTGGTTCCTCTATATGCTGCCCCCACCGCCCCTCCTATCCAGTTTACTTGTCTTCTGCTGTTCCCAGGGTCCCTGTGTCCCCCTCACAGAGCCGCTGTCTTCCCCCCTCCTCTCTCCTGCCAGCTGCTGTAGAAGATGTGTCATGGTGGAGAGATGGGAACAGGTTGGTAAATTTGTCATTTACCAGCTCCTTCCTTTTCTGAATGGACAGTCAGTGATTGGTACCAATTGGTTCATTCATAACTGAAGCATAGTAAACTGTTTTTACTATACTTCCGTTTCTGAATGAATGGGAGGCTCGGTACACAATTATACAATTATTCGGTGGGACATTACTAAGGGGACCCGCAATGGGAGTAAAGGGTCCCAGGATCAGTGGGAAGAGGGAAGGGCCCTGGCCAGGGGTCAGGGGGGCCCTTCATGATTTCTTGCACCGGGGCCCTGAAGGTTCTAGTTACGCCTCCAGCTAAGTGTAATAGTTTAAAACACTTTAATGGTTAAAAAGTAATGCACTCAGAGGGACAGAAGAGATTGAGCTTCTAAAAAGATATAAAGAGGATAGTAAGATCATTATAGAAGGGAAACTTCCCATCTAACAGGTTACTTAGGCTTACTGAGATTTATTATGATGGTCAGGAATGCTTTCAAAGAAGAATTGTAGGGTCTATCCAAGCAGAGGGAGAGGAAAGTAGCTACTGATAATGCATTCCATTCTCTGGGCAGAGAACCTCTTGGTTGCCCACACTCTGGCAGGCAGAGAGGAATCCATAATTGGTGTATAATTCCTTCGCGTGGTTTGGCTCTGCGGTTCTTTTTAGCGAGTTCCTGAGCGGCATAGATAAGCAGATTGGGAGGTTGACTTGTCTGTGATGATCTGCTCTTCATCCATACATTACAGAGAAGAGACAGAAGCACAGGTTAGTTGCATTTTGAGACTTGGTGTCCCAGTCTACTGAGTGCTGATCACCATTTTTTGCTCAGAAGACCTTCGTACTATCAACTTTTAATTAAAAAAAAGTGGATGCAAATCCTCCTATCATTTCATCCAAGGAAGCTGCCATCTTGACTTCTGTTTAACCACTTCAGCCACGGAAGGATTTCCCACGTTAGGACCAGAGCACTTTTTGCGATTCGGCACTGCGTCGCTTTAACTGACAATTGCGCGGTCGTGCGACGTTGTACCCAAAAGAAATTTGCGTCCTTTTTTCCCCACAAATAGAGCTTTCTTTTGGTGGTATTTGATCACCTCTGTGTCATTTCTGATCGCCGCTATAAACAAAAAAAGAGCGACAATTTTGCAAAAAAAAACAATATTTCCTGACATACTCCATGGCAGCCTACGGGCTGAGTGGGGGGGGGGGGGCACCTAGTGGGACTGGTATGTTATTCTACACCTGACTTATGCATGTCACTTGTGCCTGTATGTTTTTCTCCTTTCTCTTTGTCCTGTCACTTCAGCCCTCCCAGGTCCAGTCATCAAGGGCTGCGGCGGGCTTTGAGGCTGCCTTGATCCCGCCACTAATTAAGGCAGTTAAAGAAGCCCTGAGGTGGGAGGAGCCGGTTACTTCCCCGGCAAAGCAGAGGAAGTTCTTCAAGTACTTGAGCAGAGATCGCCCCAGCTTCCCGCTTCTGCCGGAACTAAAAGATATCCTAAAGGAAGAATGGGATAAGGTGGACAAGAAGGCCTCCCTGTCCAACAAAGCCGCCAGACTCTATCCCTTCAGGGAAGACGAAGTTAAGGAGTTGGAGTCCGCTCCGTTGGTGGACGCAGCAGTAATGAGGCTGGAAAAACATGTCACCCTCCCTTTGGAGGACGCAGTGTCATTCAGAGACCCCCTTAAGAGGAAGATTGACTTAGATCTGAAAAGAATCTATGTGACGGCAGGCATGGCCTGCAAATCAGCTCTGGCCCTAGCAGCCATACAAAAGCAATGGAGGTTTGGACCAAAGACATAGACACTGTGCTAAGTGGGGTCTCGCTGGAATTAGCTAGAAGCTCACCCCTACGAGAGATGAAGTGGGCAACGGCCTTCCTGGGGGAGGCCTCCTTGGGCCTCAATCACTTGGTGGCGCGGGTAATGCTATCTTCCGTTACGGCTAAACTGGCCTTGTGGCTTCATCCTTGGCTCGCAGACCCGTCCTCTAAACAGGCCTGGTGCAGGATCACCTTTGAAGGGTCCTCTCTGTTTGGCAACAGGCTGGACAAGGCCATTGCCAGAGCCACTGGGGGGAAGTCGGGGTTCCTCCTGCAGGACAGGAGACTGTTTGGACAGAAGAAGCCCCAGTCAAGAAGACAAGGCTCAGAGTGAGCTAGAGAGGCTCGCAGCTATAGGCCTGGGAGAGACTTCAGGCATAACTGGAGGAGGGTCAGTCCTTGGGGCCTGAACCCACTAAGTCTTTTTGAGATTGGGCCCGACAATGTGGCGGCAGTCTCATATGTAAGGAAGCAGGGCGGGACGCGAAGTCCGTCCCAAGTTACGGGAGACAGAGCCGATCTTGTCGTGGGCATAGAGATTCCTGACAGACATCACCGCTGCCTACATCCCGGGGAGTCAGAACGCTCAGGCGGACTTTCTCTCCAGAGTACACTTAAACAATGGTGAATGGTCGTTACATCCGGAGGTCCTTACCTAGATCCAGTCTCTGGGAGTTGACCCAGAGGTCGACCTCTTTGCCTCCCCTCTGAACCACAAGCTTAGCAAGTATTACACGCGGGGCCAGTGCCCCCAAGCATTCGGAGTGGATGCTTTAACAGACTGCTGGAGGTTTAGCAGGGCTTACGCCTTTCCTCCAAGACCCATCATTCTACGCCTGCAGAGGTTTCGGTCCAAAGAAGCAGAAGTCACGGCAATACTTCCCTTCTGGCCCAACAGGCCCTGGTTTACGCTGCTGACTCAGCTCAGCTACGGGGCCCCGGTGCCTCTCCCTCTCAGACCGGACATTCTGTCTCAGGGGACAGTCCTGCATCCTTGTCCAGCGCGGCTGCGCCTGACGGTCTGGTTCTTGAGAGGGAGAGGTTCAAGGCCTTGGGCTGTGCCCCCCGGGTGATCTCTACATTATTGAGTTCCAGAAGACCCAGTACTAACAGAGTGTATGGGAGGATTTGGTCCAGATTTTCCGACTTTGTGTCCTCAAAAAGGAGATCCGTGAGAGATGCTGGGATTCAGGAAGTTCTGGAGTTCCTGCAGTCCGGACTCGATTTGCCTCTATCGATCAGCTCGCTGAGGGTACAGGTGTCAGTTTTGTTGGCATTCACAGGAACGGCCTGGGCGTCCAGCCCCCTTGTCCCACAATTTCTCAGAGGGGCAGCAAGGCTAAGACCGCAAAAGAAAGCAAGATTCCCAAAATGGGACCTACCCTTGGTTCTCGACTTTCTGGCCGAACCAGCATCTAGTGGACTCAACACGGCATCAGTGGATGACTTGTCCTTGAAGGCGGCCTTTCTAGTAGCAATAACTTCGGCCAAGAGGGTCTCAGAGATCGGAACCCTGGGCCACAAGGAGCCGTTCTTGACGTTCTTTTCGGACCGAGTGGTACTGATCCTGATGCTCGGGGCCAGGCCTAAAGTGACTTCAGTGTTTCATGAAGATACGGAACACGGGTACGGGCCGTGCGGCCAAATTTATGGTAGAAGGATCCTATAGGAGTGGAGGGGGCGGGGTAAACCCACACATATGCTGCCATGGAGTCCATCAGGAAAGGAAAATTACGGTAAGTATTTGATAGGGAATTTTCTGTTTTCTTACTTTTTGCTAAAATACAAATCCAAGAAAAAAAAATAAAAAACATTTTTTTTCATCGTTTTGGCCGATTTATATTCTTCCTCATATTTTTGGTAAAAAAAAAATCGTAATCTGCGTTCATTGATTGGTTTGCACAAAAGTTGCCATGTTTACAGATGATGAGAATTCATTTCTGGGGTTTTAATCATTTTTTTTTATTTTTTACTAGTAATGGCGGCGATCTGCGATTTTTAGCGGTACTGCGATATTGGAGCGGACATGTCTGACCATTTTGACACTTTTTTGGGACCATTAATACAGCGATCAGTGCTATAAAAATACACTGATTACTGTGTAAATGCCATTTGCTGTGAAGGGGTTAACCTGCAGGGGGAGATCTAGGGGTTAACTTTGTTCCCTCAGTGTGTTCTAACTGTATGGGGGCTGGGTTGCTATGGGCATTAGAGATCTAACTGATCCCAGTGACATGGATCAGTAGATCTCTTATGTCCCCACTGTCAGAATGGGGAACCACCGTGTTTACATCAGCGGTTCCCCATTCTTATTGCGGCTCGCTGGCGGACATCGGGTCCACCCGAGCCATGGGCACACTCCTCCGGAGTGCGGCGGGCAGGAGCGCCTAGCGGCCACTCCCCGAAACGCTGTTTATTTAAGGCGGTTTGCGGTACACGTCCACACTGCCGCAGTAAATCTACTGCGCGCGGTGTGGAAGTGGTTAATCTTCAATTACCATAATGCTTCACATGTAATCAGTTTCACACCTTCCATCTTTCTGAGATAGGAATGAGGGACACCTATTAGCAAAAGTCTGTGGGCATAGGGCACACCCCATGCCATGCCCCCTTAAAGGAGAATTATACAAAAGAAATTGATTGGTTAAAACACAAAAGTGCTTTTTTACCACTACTATTACCATTATATTGGCTTTTGTAATTTACAAATGCAGCAATTTAGAAATTGGATGAAAGGTTTGACCCTGGGAAACACTTTTTGAAAGATAAATAGTGCATTTTATATAAACTATATAGATCAGACCAGAATGAGGGACAAATGAGGAGCTATGAGGGACAGAGGGACTTTGTTCCAAATCAGGGACAGACCCTCAAAATCAGGGACAGTTGGGAGCTATGCAGTAATGACACCAGCCATTGGATGGTTTGACAGTTTAATTGAGAACACAACCAATGTGAACGTTACATTCCTGGCATGCCAGGAACTTAACTGTTTTTTAAAGCTGTTAAAGCGATGGGTTTACTTCCACTTTAACCACTTGCCGACTGCCCGCCATGGATTGACGGCGGCAAAGTGGTTCGATATCGGGAAACGCCATCACCTGAGATCACGGATTGTGAGTGCGCGCGCCTCCTGTGTTCCGGGGGAGCCAGGGAGCGGGTAGGATGGACACGATGTCCGCCGGATAGCCACGATCCCCCCGCAGTGAGAGAACGGAGGCCCTTGTATGTAAACATGGATCTCCGTTCTGACAGGGGGAAGGGATGTGATCACAGGCTCCTTGTGTATGGGAGCCGCGATCCCTCCCCTCCCCTCCTCCAGCCAGCTCAGCTCCCATACAGTTAGAATACACACAGAGAACACAGTTAACCCCTGCAGGTTAACCACTTCCGTGCCAGTGACATTTACACAGTAATCAGTGCATTTTCATCGCTGTATAAATGTCGATGGTCCCAAAAAAGTGTCAAAACGGTCCAACATGTCCGCCGCAATATCACAGTCCCCATAAGAATCGCAGATCACCGCCATTACTAGTAAAAAAATAAATAAACAAAAGTCCCATAAATTAATTCTCATCATTCGCAAACGCGGCAACTTTTGCGCAAGCCAATCAATAACTGCCGATTGCGATTTTTTTTGCCAAAAATATGAGGAAGAATATAAATCGGTCAAAACTGGTGAAAAAAATTTTTTTTTGTTTGTTTTTTTGGATTTGTATTATAGCAAAAAGTAAGAAATATAGTTTTTTTGCAAAATTGTCGCTCTTTTTTTGTTTATAGCGGTGATCAGAAATGACGCAGAGGGGATCAAATACCACCAAAAGAAAGCTCTATTTGTGGGAAAAAAAGGACGCAAATTTTGTTTGAGTACAACGTCGTACGACCGCGCAATTGTCAGTTAAAGCGACGCAGTGCCGAATTGCAAAAAGTGCTCTGGTCCTACAGTGGGAAATCCGTCGGGGGCTGAAGTGGTTAAGTGAAACCAATGCATTTCCCTGCATGACCAAAGCTCCTACTCACTATTAGGGTACAATTGACAGTTTAAAGGGTTGGAGGGTACCAAAGCTATTTGTGAAAGTAATCTCAGGAAAGACGAGAAGAATATGAGAACTTCTGCAAAGCGTGTATATACATTACATTACTGCAGGAGGAAAATGTTCATTATGCTATTTAAAATAAAAAAATTCTACATCCTGCGTCACTTCTGATCACTGCTATAAACAAAAAAAGAGTGACAATTTTGCAAAAAAAAAAAATATATATTTCTTACTTTCGGTAAAATCCAAATCCAAAAAAAATATATAAAAAAACGAATTTATTCATTGGTTTTGGCAGATTTATATTCTTCCTCATATTTTTGGTAAAAAAAAAAACAAAAAAAACTCAATCAGTATTTATTGATTGGTTTGCACAATAGTTGTCGCGTTTACAAACCATGAGAATTAATTTCTGGCGTTTTTACATTTTTTTTTTTACTAGTAATGGCGGCGATCTGCAATTTTTATTGGGACTGTGATATTGCACCTTTTTTGGGACCAATGACATTTATACAGCGATCAAAAATGTAAATGTCCACTGATTACTGTGTAAATGTCATTGGCAGTGAAGGGGTTAACCTGCAGGGGGTGATCTAGGGGTTAACTGTGTTCCCTAGGCGTGCTCTAACTGTGAGGGGGCTGGGCTACCAAGGGCATAAGAGATCTAACTGATTCCAGTGACAGGGATCAGTAGATCTCTTACATGCTGCCCGACAGAGCGGGGAACTGCCGTGTTTACATCAACGGTTCCCCTGTTTTTCTTCTCTGCCAGGCAATCGCAGCTCGCCGGCGGAGACCGAGTCCACCTGAGCCACGGCCACACTTCTGCAGAGTGCGGCAGCATGAGAGTGCGCTGCCGCCGGTATGCTCCTGCCTGCTACTGCGCACGCACGAGCCGCCGTTTATGGACTGACGATTCGCAGGACGCTGCCACTCTGCAGCAGTAAAAACAGGTTAAAAAAATCCACCCCCTTCAACAATACAAAACCTTCCTTTTACCCTTCTGTTGATCAGTTCACTATGGGAGATAAGAAAAAAAAACCTTCTATAAGGTCCAAGTGGATCTGGTCAGAGCTTACACAGGGTTTAAGGCTCTTTCTATGCGCCAACATGACAGCGCTGGAGCCTGGTGTTTGGCCACTCAGGCACCAAAGACTTGCCTATCAGGAGGAAGCGGGCAGTCACATGTTCACCATCTCTTCGCTCTAGATAGGTGAACAGAGCAGCAGGGGATAGGATTGCCCCCTTTTCTTCAAGCCAAACCCGAACACTTTAGAGGCACACGTCAACTTTTTTTCAAGGGGGAACACTGTGGGCTCTGGTGTAAAGGGGAACTCTGATGTAAGGGAATTTCTGCTCACCAAACCTCCCATTCACATCAGAGTTCCCAGCATCCCCCCTTAGATTAGGGTCCTTAAAGCCCCCTTTACATCAGAGTCCACAGGGCACCCCTTATATCTGAGTCCCCCCCGTCTGTTTATGGGGGTGGGGCCGGTGTGCACACCTATGCACTCGGCATTTGTGGTACTTGGTTACTTGGGGAGCCACAGTCCATTCTGAATATTATGTCCAGGTTTCAGATGGTCTGAAACCTGGACACAAGGTTCAAAACCTGGACTGTCCACGATGTTGGCACCCCAGCCGATCTTCAGATCGCGTCCCGGGTGCTGCCGCCACCATTCCTGGTAAGGGAACCCGGCTGTGAAGCCTTTTGGCTTCACAGCTGGTTCTCTACTGCACATGCGTGAAGCAGGCTGCGCCTTCTTATTGGCCCGGCGGAGGGACAAGGAGGAGGGGGGCCGAACTTCAGAGAGACAGGCCAAGGCCCCGTCTCCTGGAAGTGGGGAAGTGGGAAAGGTGCCAAATGTGGCACCGGAGGGGTGGAGGAAGCATATAAGTAGAAGTAGCACTTTTGGGTGGAACTTCACTTTAAGGGCACCGCTGTCTTTGACTGCTAGTCTTACCAGATTTAAAGTGAGATTTGGTGATCTGGTCACTACTGTGCTGCTCGCTTACTTTTCTCCTTGCTGGAGAGGAAGCTGCACCTGAAGACCTGTAGTGCAAAGATCTCTGCTTCTGTCTAATTAATTCTATGGATCTGTGTTTTCTCCACCTCTCTTGTTGCTTCTTAAACTTTATACATAATCTTGACTATCAGTCATCAGATTACCAGAGATCGAGGGGCAACTCTGACATTAGGAAGCAAAGCAAGTTTATTGCGTCCATACAGAGCTACAGTGCAGAACAAAGCATGGCAAGTCCATAATACAGTAATATTTAACTCCACTAGAGAAAACTGAGTTCACTAACCTAGCTGTGAAAACCTCAGGACCTGATGGGCAGAAATGCAAATCCTTTGGAAGGTAAAACTGTTCGATTTTAACCGCGTATTTATCCACTTTCCTGGAGTTCAGCCTTAAATGTCTATTCTACAATGTTTACTTCATCTGTCATTCTTGGTGACATGTAACTTAGAAGGTTAAATGAAGGTTAAATGTAACACTCCAGTTCCCCAGCCTGAGATAATGGTAAGTGCTGAAATCTATGGCATTATACCGTGATTTATTTGTGTCCACCAGAAGACAAAGCCTCCTGCATTGTGAAGATAATGCCTTGGCCACCCGCTACTTCTCATCTGCGCCCCACTGACTGGAAATCTGATTGTGTATCTGCGGAGATCTAATACTCAGCTTTTTATACCTCAGTGCCGCTAATAGCCACGTTTTATTCACAGCCTTTGCCTGACGCTTATACTTTTTATCTTGGTGTGACATCCATAAGCTGGAATGTGAGCTGCAGGAGTTGATAGAAATATCTGGGGAAATGTCTAGGGAAATGACTGACCCAGCTGTGCTGAGCATTACCAAAATAACTTTCCTTTCTTCCAGATGAGGGCCACCAAAATGACAATTAAGGTACACCTCTCAGAGTAAAAAAAGCATTACTCTAAATATGGTGGAGAAGGTTATTGTAAACATGGGCTTTTCTTTAGATTGTTGTGTGGCTATTCTAAAATTAGTGCATACCGACCTCTTATAAATGCTTTTGAAGCATCCCAGACTACAAGTGGGTCTTCAGTACCAACATTAGTGGGCCAATAGTGCTGTAGAGAAGTCTGGACATGGCGGTCAATTCTTGTGTTTGAGATCAAAAATATAGAGAGCCTCCAAAGCTTATCTCCGGGGTCAGGTAGGAGTTTGAGCTCCATCTAAAGAGGGCTATGATCTGATATGCCATGGGGTAAAATTTCAACAGAAGTGACAGTAGGGAGTATAGGAGGAGTAGCAGAGATTAGGTCAGTGATGACGAACCTTGGCACCCCAGATGATTTGGAACTACATTTCCCATGATGCTCAACTACACTGCAGAGCGCATGAGCATCATGGGAAATGTTGTTCCAAAACATCTGAAGGTGCCAAGGTTCTCCATCACTGGACTAGGTCAATTCTAGAAAATGTATAAAAAACTATTGGGTAATCACTAAGGCTGGCCATACACAGAGCAAATTTCTTTCCTGCAGGAAAGAAATTAGCTTGATTCCCCCATCAGCCAGGCAGTGATGCGCGAATCTCTCCTGCCGGGCCATTGTCTTCTCCCAGCAGGGGGGGGGGGAAGCCATTCCTGGTGGGAGAAGAAAGTGATTATTACTAGCTGCTATAGCAGAATCCGGCAGGCTGGTTGTAGTCAATTTGATTGATTGATCAACTTGGTACATTCAGCCTGCCCATTAACGGTTCGAATCTCAGCTGGTTCATCAAAATTTATACCATGTATGGCCGCCCTAAGTGTCTGCCAACTCACTTTTATGGGTGCGGTCACTGCAGCTAAAACTATAACCCCAATAAATAACTCTAGGGACACAGTAGCAAACTATGGTCCAAGCATACAGAAGCTGCTTAATGTACACACATGACCTCTATCTATCAAAACAGTATAAACTTTATTTATTCACAAAAATCCAAAATAAAAAAAAGGACAATGTCCCTTCACCTTTTTATAATAGGACAACATTGTCTCATTTAATATACCTAAACGGATATCACACATGGCCAAAAATAGATTTGCATGCTCCTTATGGGGTAATGATCGGGTCACTAAAGACTTCACAGGTAATAGCCCCAAGAGATAGGCATAGATTCAACAAGGTTTTGGAAACATTCCTCAGAGATTTTGGTCCATAGTGACATGATACCATCATGCAGTTGCTGCAGATTTGTCTACTGCACATCCCCAATGCAAAGCTCCTGTTCCACCACATCCCAAAGGTGCTCTAATTCAGTGGTTCTCAACCTCAGTCCTCAAGTACAATAACATGTTGCTGATATTGATTTAAAGCAGCTGTGCAAAGTAAAGGAAAACCTGAAAACATAGCCCATTGGAGGTACTTGAGGACTGAGGTTGAGAACCACTGTTCTATTGGATGAGATGTGGTGACTGTGGAGGCCATTGGAGTACAGTGAACTCATTGTCCAGTGGTGAGATAATTGGAGTGCAGTGACCTCATTGTCCAGTGGTGAGATGATTGGAGTGCAGTGACCTCATTGTCCAGTGGTGAGATGATTGGAGTACAGTGACCTCATTGTCCAGTGGTGAGATGATTGGAGTGCAGTGACCTCATTGTCCAGTGGTGAGATGATTGGAGTACAGTGATCTCATTGTCCAGTGGTGAGATGATTGGAGTGCAGTGACCTTATTGTTCAGTGGTGAGATGATTGGAGTGCAGTGATCTCATTGTCCAGTGGTGAGATGATTGGAGTGCAGTGACCTTATTGTTCAGTGGTGAGATAATTGGAGTGCAGTGACCTCATTGTCCAGTGGTGAGATGATTGGAGTGCAGTGACCTCATTGTCCAGTGGTGAGATGATTGGAGTACAGTAACCTCATTGTCCAGTGGTGAGATGATTGGAGTGCAGTGACCTCATTGTCCAGTGGTGAGATGATTGGAGTGCAGTGACCTCATTGTCCAGTGGTGGGATGATTGGAGTGCAGTGACCTCACTGTCCAGTGGTGAGAGGATTGGAGTACAGTGACCTCATTGTCCAGTGGTGAGATGATTGGACTACAGTGACCTCATTGTCCAGTGGTGAGATGATTGGAGTGCAGTGACCTCATTGTCCAGTGGTGAGAGGATTGGAGTACAGGGACCTCATTGTCCAGTGGTGAGATGATTGGAGCTTTGTGACATGGTGCATTATCCTGCTGGAAGGAGCCATCAGAGGATGGGTACACTGCAGTCATAAAGGGATGGACATGGTCAGCAACAATATTCAGGTAGGCCGCGGTGTTTAAACAGTGCTCAATTGGTGCTAAGGGTCCCAAAGTGTGCCAAGAAAATATCCCCCACACCATTACACCACGACCACCAGCCTGAACCTTTGATACAAGGCAGGAGGGATCCATGCTTTTGTGTTGTTTACGCCAAATTCTGACCCTACCATCTGAATGTTGCAGCTGAAATCTTCACCTTTCTGTATAGTGTCTAGGTTCCGGTGAGTGGCATTTCCACCATTTGCCTTCCAGTTTTCCAGTTTGGCCTTAGTCATATGGGCATACCAATCCATACACCCATGCAAAGGCGTGGGATGTATGGGTATTCCATGCAGCCCCATATAGGCAGCCAGTAAAAATCAATGACAAGCAGCCAGCTGACCTGCAGAGATCTACAAGTGCAGCCTGGAGTGTACATCTATGAGGGTCCGATGCACAGATAAGAATATGCAGCCAGCCTTTGTTTTGATCTGTGCATCCCAGATGTACATTGTGAGATGAGCTTGAACTGTCACCTACCTGTTATTGATTTCAACAGGCAGTCTTCATGGAACATCTATGCATCCTGCACAGGTGAAGATAGCCTTTCACATGGGTGTAGGGATAGGTGTGCTCATGAATTAAGTTTTAATTTATTTTTTGAGTAAGGTACAGTGAAAGCTTTTGCCAATTTTTTATTGCTGTCTTGTGTTCTTGCTGGAGAGCTTTACTTCTCCATTTGTCTTGGTGACCATGTTCATCAGGACAAAAAATAATATTACAGGACGACAGTATTACCAGATTGGGAGTTGAGGGGAAATCTGCCAGTAGGGACAGCTCTTTTTTGAATGATCCCATCTGACTTCCTGTTTTATCTCCAGGACAGAAGAAAAAGGAAATCTGCTTAATAGGAAGTAGACGGCAAAAAAATAAAAAATAAAAATTACAGGGGTTTTACCCATTCCCTACTGTACTCTATCCAAAAAGTTTTGCGTATAGATAGAATTTAACACAAACCTAACAGCTAAAACAACATTTTGCTGCATTGCATTATTAACCACTTGAGGATTGTAAACGTAAGAGATATGTCCTAAAAAACTTCAACAAAGTTGCTGCTGCTTCTCCCCGCTGCTTTTACTGAAACTTACCGACTGTCAGAATGACAGCTTGCAATTGCTTTGTATTACACAGCAGGAGTGGCTGTCAAAATGCAGCTGCTCCTATGTAAACTGACATTTTCAGATTTTCAAGTGTATTTGAGTAACAAAGTGTAACAAATCTGCATATTAAATCATCTAAAGAAACCTTATTTTTTATTTTTTCTAAATAAAATTTACTTCTATTAATCCTTAGTTGAATCTAATTAAAGTAGTTGTAAAGTCTCCTGGTTTTTCACCTTAATGCATTCTATGCATTAAGGTGAAAAACCTTTTTAGTGCAGCAGCCCCCCCCCCCCCCCC
>BLSH010323185.1:2252895-2271951 GCA_018402905.1 Glandirana rugosa | reverse complement strand
AAATGGCATAATCTATCTGTTTTTCTTATAAAGCCTTTGGAGATAAAGTATCTGTTGTGTCCATTTAAAAATCGGTACAACTTGCCTCTTGCCATTGGGGATCTGGTGTATACTTTGCCCCCATAACTACCAAGATGGAAGTCAGTTGTAGGGGGACAAGGCTACAACCAAGTGGCATTGTGTGGGGGTGAAATAGTTCTGTGTTTTACAGATTTTTCCCCTGGTTTCCCTCAGTGACTGTGCAATTAAATCCCTCTTATGTACGTCAGGTTTAGCTGTTTTACATATTAACATCATGTAGAATTTTTACATTAATATTTATAGAGAGGAATTATGTAAGGGGAGACTAAACATTTCTTCAGTTGAATAAAAGTGTCACAGCTTGGTACCCAGCCAGTGATAGCCATCTGGGACAGTGGTTTGCAGGACTAAATGCCAGCTCAGCAGAATGTTCCTGGATACTATTTAAAAACATATTAAGGTAGACCTGTCTTGATCCTGACCTGCAAAAACAATCATAAGTATCTTAGTAACATAGTTGGTGAGGTTGAAAAAAAGACACCAGTCCATCCAATGCAACCTATGATGTGTGTATGTGTCAATAGTACATGGTATATCCCTGTATGTTGTGGTCGTTGAGGTGCCCATCTAATCGTTTTTTGAAACTATCGACGCTCCCTGTTAAAACCACTGCTTGTGGAAGAGAATTCCACATTCTTACCGCTCTGACAGTAAAAAAGAAACCTCTATGCAGTTTAAGTTACACCACTTCTCTTTGAACTTTAGTAAATGGCTGCATGTCTTTTTAAATTCCCTTTCACAAAATAGTTTTGTCCCTATGCTAGGGTTGCCAGTACGGTATTTATACATTGATATCATATCCCCTTTCAAGCATCTCCTCTCCAGACAGAATACATTCAATGCTTGTAGTCTTTCCCCATAACTGAGGTCCTCTATTCCCTTAATCAGCATTGTTGCCCTTCTCTGGACCCTCTCCAGTTCCAGCACATCCTTCCTGAGGACTGGAGCCCAGAACTGAACAGCCTATTCAAGATGCGGCCGGGCCAGGGTCTTGTAGAGTGGGAGAATTATCGTTTTATCTCTAGAATGAATCCCCTTGCCGTGCCAATACTCTGTTGGCTTTGCTTACAGCTGCCTGGCATTGCATGCCATTGCTGAGCCTGTCATCTACTAGGACCCCCTGGTCATTTTCCATCCTAGATTCCTCCAGAGGTTCTCCCCCTAGCCAGTAAATTGCATTCATATTTTTTGGCATCCAAATGCATTACCTTCCATTTTTATACATTAAACCTCATTTGCCATGTAGTTGCCCACCCAATTATTTTATTTAGGTCTTCTTGCAAGGTTTCCACATTCTGCTTAGAAGTTATTGCTTAACCTGGTATCGTCCGCAAATATTGAGATTGAGCTATTAATCCCATCCTCTATATCGTTTATAAATAAATTAAACAGGATTGATCCCAGGAGAGATCCCTGGGGGAACCCCACTTTCCACACCAGACCAATCCAAGTATCACCACCCTTTGGACTCCCCCTGTAGCCAGTTTTCAATCCATGTACTCACACTATGGTCCATGCCGACAGACCTCAATTTGCACAGTAAACGTTTATGAGGAACTGTATCAAATGCCAGATACACCACATCCACAGGCCTTCCTCTATCTAGAGGGCAGCTCACTTCTTCATAGAAGGTTAATAGGTTGGTCTGGCAATAATGATTCTTCACGAATCCATGCTGATTACTGCTAATGATACCATTTTCATTACTAAAATCTTAAATTACAATACCAGCGCTGTATTCATTGCACCCATAACTACCCATGACTGGATATGGTTCGACTGCTATTTAGCCAGCTACATTGTTGCCATGTCTTGTGATTTCTGAAGTGATAATCAAGCTGTGGGCTCTTTTAAAGGGTACCTTCCCTAGTTCTCCTGACCTAAACTACACCATAAGATCCCGAGATACTGTATAACCAGTTACATATGAGCTTGGCCTCACTCATCTACTCAATTTAACTGACAAATAGGGAAGCTTGAAGAGAATATGAGGGTCATGCCTCACTAGGTCCCACTTATCAGTTATCCTTTATATCTTCCAAAAATCCGCTTGCAAGCCACCCAGGCAATTGGAGACCAGATATATACTCTAAGCAGTTACATTTGTGCTTGGCCTCACTCCCAAGCCTCACGTTTCAATGAAATGACAGTAGCTGAACAAGTATAGAACCGAGGTCAAAAGAAAAAAATCCCAATCATATTTTCTGATCTACTGATTTGTTTTGACATAGTATATGTACTAAAGGTAACTGAGTTTTTCAATATGTACTTAAATTGAACGGTAGAAAAACATCAAAAGGCAAGTACATACATCCAGAGATATACTTTTCTGATTCCAGGGGGAGGAATTATAAATTGTTAAAAAATAAATAAATATATATATATATATAACACTGGCTTCTTTACTGTTCTGATGACTCTCATCTAGGTGACCCCCCAGCTTTAGAATTTCTATGCTCTCTATTTTCCAGACACACATCTGGCTGATAACAAGTTTTTCACTTGAATGGTTGACGTCTGAAGCCAATAAACACTGCAAAGTATTCGTGTGATTCCTGTCCTTTAAATAGCTGCAAACATAGTAGGAATGATAGTACCTAAGAACAAGGCTATTTTTCTTGTTCTGTAATATGAAAGACATTTTTAACACTTATCCTAGTGACTTCCTCAGTTCTAATGAGTGTCAGGAAGATATTCCCACTTGGCCACTTGGGTAACTCGTTCACCTTATTCCAATAAGCATGGTGTCATGTAATGTGCCAAAGCAGATTCTGATTTTTCCATAAACATAAGGCTACACGCTTTTTCAACCTCCCCTGAACTATTTTTTTTATCAGCTAAAAAAGAAGGATTAAAACAGCCGTTTAGCCGCGTTTTACATGCCGCGTTTAGCCACGTTTAGCGGCATTTTGGTCTAGAAGCGTTTTTTTTTAAATTGACAAACGGCTCTAAACGAAATGTTGCTTAACTTGAGTTAGGCGTTTAGGTGCGTTTACAAGCTGTTACAGGAATTTGACGATTCAAATGCCTCTGAACTGGCGTCTGAACGCATTTTTTTTGCTTTCCAAAAAAAGCCTCTAAACTCGACTGCCTGGAAACGATCTTAAACGACCCTGTGTACATGGACTGATAAGATAACATTAGATGAGTTTAGGGGCAGCTGGAAAAAACGCCCAAATGCATCTAAACGTCCATTTAGAGGCAGCAGTGTAAATGAGGCCTATAGGAAGGTGTGAACGTTTTTTAAAACACCCAGTTTTATTTCACCCTGTTTAGTTCTAGTTTGATGTACACTAGATGGCTTCTCCTTCATGCCTCTTGTGAACAAGTTGTCCTCTCTGTCCAAAAATGTGCAGCTTACTGTTACTCAAAAGAAGGTTCTTTCTCCTTGAAGCGGGACTTCCTGCCTGCCTGTCTGCAGGGTGAATGGGCTCTAGTTTATACTGTAGTGTGCAATCCTGCAACTACGCAATGTCCATATTCCCCCTCGTCGCTCTGTCCTTGGACTCTGACTTCGTTTCTTGGTCTTTTGGTCCAGCACCTTACAGGCCCCCTACTGGGCAGCCAGTGATGATGTAGCTCATGTGCAAGCCCACTAGGGTTACATTTTTCTGGCACCCTGCTCCTTAAAAAGAAAAAAAAAAACAATGCCCTGCACATGTGCCACAGGTTGTGTACACAAAATGAAACATTGCTTGAAAGAAGAGAAGGAAGTTTTTTTAAGCAGAATTTTCATGTATTTTATGCCAAAAAATCTACTACCTTTAAAGTGTAGGAAGATTCCTTACTACACTGGAATGTATACACCTTGCTTCACTTATATTTGGGTGCTTTGGATAAGCAAGTTTTTCTGTCTTGGGCTTAAAAACAGAGAGAAGCAATGTTTGTTATGTAGCACCCTTCTAGAAAGGTGCTAGGATGTAGATGTAGACTATTAGAATTAGACTGTAGTCAGTGTGGCTGTTAATGTTTGCTAGGCAAAAGCATAGTTTGCTCACTGTACTCAGTTAATCTGCAATCTGCTAGTCAGGTCAGCTCAGTGTGCTCAGCTGCTGCCAATCTGGTCTAATAGCTCCCTCTGCATCTAGAGAACTTAAGAAGTTTATGGATGATAGGTGTGGATCTATGCAGATGGCAACATGAATATTGATACAGCTCTGGCCTAACCCAGAAGGGCAGGCTCTGATGGCATGCTGGGTGACTGAATACATTCTGTGAGCACACTGAGCTTGAGGTCTTTTCCCAGAGAGGATTAGTCCAGCCTGGAGGGCACGCTGCCATCCCAGGCAAAGCTGCTTTTATGCTTGCTGTTGTGGGGCCTCAGGTGGGCGACCTGAGGGCCTGGATGCTGAGACCCTGAAACTAAAGCAAGCTGAGGGGGTTGTCTGCTGAAGATCTGGTCTGGTATCACCGGAGTAAGGTGTCACTTGGAAGTTGGAAGGGGGCAACCAGCTGTCCTTGGGCCTTGTGTGAGTACAGACGCTTGAGAGATCTTGGGTTCCTTTGTGCTTTTGCTACCCCTCGGGTGCTAGAGAAAGTCAGCTGTGGGTCTATTTAAAGGGGACACCGGCTGGTGTCCTGAAGAGCTTTGCCCAACTAACCTTCTGTTTAAAGGGACTCTTAGAAAGGAATTTACAGTTAACTACTACCACCACTACTACTACTACCTTAAAGCTGAAGTCTACTGTTTTCTACAAGCACAGACTTTAATATAGCTAGTCCTGAAGAATACTTAAGTGCTCAAGTGTACATAGTTCCTATTTTTGGAGTATCCCATCTATCCCCTCAAATGTATCCAAGTTCTCCAAAAATAAAAAAAAACACAAAAACAACACCCCTATACTGGTCATTGAAGAAATGTGTGAACGAGCCTGTGTGCCTGGATGTGGGGTGAAGCCTGTGGGGAAGACCTGGACAGTATCCCTGCAGCTCCTACAGGAGTAGCACTACAGTTAAAAATCCTTTTTGATACTCCAGCTATCTACAGGATGAATATGTTACTTCATGTGTTCCACTTCTACTCTCTGGTGGTCTTGTGTTTTTGCTTGGTCTGGTGGTTGTTTTAAAGAAAGACCAATTTTGGTAGACACAAACTTTATGAGAACTCATCCGATTTCTGTGTTCTTTGTCTTTAGAGTGGACACAGATGGGAGTCAAATAGCAGACACTGGTTCTATAGACTTCAGTGTCCAAGTCACCTCCACCTTGTTATGTAAAACGGTCTAAAAAAGGGTAATTTGTTATTGTGTGTTTTTCAATGTAAACTTTATCTTTTATCTATGTGTTCACTAAAAGCTTGTACTTTGGTTGTTTTTATATTGGCCCATGTATCATCCACACACTTGAACAAATAAGGAGCCAAGGTATACGTGGTGAAATGTCTTCAACATTACAGTGCAAGAGCATTTCAATGTGACTAATTGATACTCACTGTACCCTGATCTGGATAAATAAGGACCTTCAAAGACAAGATTGGTTTTCTAATATATTACACCATCTATTCAGATTAGCGAATAGCACCATACGTAAGAGAAATTATAATATAATAATGTAATATATAATTATAATATATATTTTTTTGCATTTTATTGAAGAAAAACTCGCTATCTTGTTTCTGTCCACTGGATACATCACTTTATATTTGGTGTTCATTTTTACATTAAATATTCAGAAATATTATAATTAACTTACAGATAATTTTACATCTAAACAAACATGAAGTGGCTGCTTAAAAAAACACTAGATTTCCCAATTGAAGCCAATGGTAAATGGGCATTTTATTGTCCATTTTCCAAATCTAGCATACAATTGCAGCTACAGAGAAATTTGGAGCCACGTAACTTGTTTTTTTTTTAAATTTAAACAGAATATGGCTAATTTACTAAAGATGTCAGTTTCATTTTATCCCGAGTTCAGGGCACAATTGAAGGGTCTATGACAAAAATTAGGCAGCTCCATTTTTTCCTCTTTTTCAGTTATACTGCCTCCCTTGTTCAGAAAATTTAGCAGTTTTCATTGGTGCAAAATGGAGACAGCTCTGAGTGTTAGTTCCTGCGTTCCTCAACAGATGGAGCTGCATGTCTAGAATGTTGGATGGAAGAACAAGGCAGCCAGGACCGGTGCTTGACTATTGTGCGCCCCCTAGGCAAGACTAAAAAGGCAAGGAGATCTTCTCCTCCATCCTGAGACATGGTGCCCACCTCCTCTGCCACCCCAGCTGTCCTCCGACTCCTGGGCGGAGGAGGGGGGTAATAGTCGGATGGTAGTCTTGCCTAGGGTGCAGGGGCCTACAGCCAGGTGCGGATTGTCAGAGCGGACTCACCGGGGCAGCAGAACTTCTCCTCCATCCTGAGACATGACGCCCGCCTCCTTTGCCAATCCAGCTGTCCTCTAAGTCCCGGGAGCTGGCTTGGTGTCGCCCTCCTCACAGGATGAGCTTCTGCTGACCTCCTCTGCAGCAGCCATGACGGATGTCCTCCACAACTGCTGCTTTCTCTGGATTGGCCAGCAGAGAGTCAGTTAGTGCCCCCAGCCCTGTGTAAGGTGGCGGTCTTCAGCCCCTCATGTTCCCCGGCCAGGGTAGCAGGAAAGTCAGCGGCCGTGGCTGTGCCCCCTAGGCAGCAGTGTGCCCTAGATGGCTGCCTAGTTCACCTAGCAGTACTGGCCCTGCCGGCAGCTCCAACATTTTAAAATTTGCATTGCTTTGTATAATAGAATCATGGATAAGATAAGATAAGATAAGATATTTCTTCAACTTGAGTTTGAAGTTTTTTACCTACTTGTTATCCATGATTCACCGCCATTAGCATACAAATGATCTTTTCTATAAAGGAAGGTAAATTTTAAAATTTTGAAGCGCCAACATTCTAGACAGGCAGCTCCAAAATTTTAAAATTTGCCTTGCTTTATAGAAAAGATAATTTGTATGCTAACGGTGGCGAATCATGGATAACCAGAGGGTGAAAAAAAAAAAGTTGGAGAAACATTTTAAACAGTTTTTTTTTTTAGTTTCCCAAATGTTAGCAAAACTGGATCCTTCTCGGTATTGCTGCAAGCCTTTCAACTGAGTTTAAGAAATTCCATTTTCCTTAAACTGACTGGGCATTTAAAGCAAACACAAACTTGTAAACACTTTAATAAATCAGCCCCAGTGTTTCCATTGCGCCTTCTGGCCATGGAGCTTAGAGAAGTTCTGCATCTATGCATTTGACAACGATATCATTCAATTTGCTTGTTCTGTGCCTGCTAAACAAAACTCACCACCTTGCTTCTCTAGAGGTTGTTTGGGTGCAAAATATGTTTGGACTTTTAGGCTGGGTTCACACCACTGCAAATTGGATGCCCCCATCCAATTCGCAATAGCAGGAGATTTTGACCGGCTCTCCATGGAGCAGGTTCACATACCTCTGCTACGGCTCCGGTGCAAATTTGCACAGGAGTCCTGTGTGTCTTTTGGTCCATTTCAGGTCCGAATTCAGCCAAAAATTTGTGCTGAAATGGCACTTGAAACGGTGAACCAGGATGCACCAGAAACCTGCTGGGAGCCGCATGCGGCGATGGTGTGAACCCAGCCTCAGAGTCTTGGCACTTTTGCAGAGCATCCAAAGTATTCTAAGCTCCTGCATGGACAGAGGATGCATAAGAATCATACATGTTCCATTGAATTGGCTGCTAATTACAAAAACACTATAGAGGAGATTTACTAAAACCGGTGCACACAGAATCTGGTGAAGTTATACATAGTAACCAATCATCTTGTAGGCTTTATTGTTAAAGCTTAACTGAACAAAGCTGAAGTTAGACAGCCGATTGGTTACTATGCACAGCTGCACCAGATTTTGTATGTACCATTTTCCTGTAAATCTCCCCCTATGAGTTCTATGGATAAAAAAATTGCCATGTAGACGTCTTAAGGGTTTGTACAGGCACAACAAATGATCGTTGTATTGTTTGTAATATAATTATCTCCTATGATTCTCAGCCCAATTGAATGATCATAATGCATTATTTGATTGAGTTATTTCAGAAAAAAAAAAAAATTATGGCTATTAGATGTAGCTGACGATAGGTGATCATTCATTGCGCTTGGGGTACTGTTTAGGTAACTGGCTGCATCCACTTATCAGCACTTAGAATAGTAGCAAGGTATTTTTACTCAGCTTGTCCAAATGCTTCTGCATGGCAAATTCCTTATACATAGACCCCAATATCTCTATAAAGATACACTATATTGTCAAAAGTATTGGGACACCTGCCTTAACAAGCACATGAACTTTAATGGCATCCCAGCCTTAGTCCGTAGGGTTCAATATGGAGTTGGCCCACCCTTTGCAGCTATAACAGCTTCAACTCTTCTGGGAAGGATGTCCACAAGGTTTAGGAGGGTCTATGGGAATGTTTGACCATTCTTCTAGAAGCGCATTTGTGAGGTCAAACACTGATGTTGGAGAAAAGGCCTGGCTCACAGACTGCACCCTAATTCATCCCAAAGCTGTTCTAACGAGATGAAGATAGGACTCTGTGCAGGCCAGTCAAGTTTCGTCTACCCCAAACTCGCTCATCCATGTCTTTATGGACCTTGTTTTGTGCAGTGGTGTGCAGTCATGTTGGAACAGGAAGGGCCATCCCCAAACTGTTCACACAAAGTTGGGAGCATGAAATTGTCCAAAATGTCTTGGTATGCTGACACCTTAAGAGTTCCCTTCACTGGAACTAAGGGGCCAAGACCAACCCCTGAAAAACAACCCCACACCATAATCCCCCCTCCACCAAATGATTTGGACCAGTACACAAAGCAAGGTCCATAAAGACATGGATGAGTGAGTTTGGGGTGGAGGAACTTGACTGGCCTGCGCAGAGTCCTGACTTCAACCCGATAGAACACCTTTGGGATGAATTGGAGAAGAGTCTGTGAGCCAGGCCTTCTTGTCCAATATCAGTGCCTGACCACACAGAAGTGCGCTTCTGGAAGAACGGTCAAACATTCCCATAGACACTCCTAAACCTTGTGGACAGCCTTCCCAGAAGAGTTGAAGCTGTTATAGCTGCAAAGGGTGGGCCAACTCAATATTGAACCCTACAGACTAAGACTGGGATGTCATTAAAGTTCATGTGCGTGTAAAGGCAGGCTTCCCAATACTTTTGGTAATATAGTGTAAATTAAAGAGATCAAGAAAAACAAACAAAACTCATTTAAGATAGTAAAACCATAAATATATTTTAGGCAGACAATAATAAACCTTATAAAGCATTGTTATTAGCATAAAAAGCAACATTAGAGAACAAGCAAGTTATTTTGTAGACAATATGGCATTCTATTGTGTTATCATGCAGAACAATAAAATAGAAAGCATATTTAATTTTAGCATTCACTAGTGGGCAACAAATAAAATTTCTCATCTGTGCATGCTGGGAGAGGAAAGTCTTGAGGGGATAAAAAAAATAAAATAAAATCAACAAAATCTCAAAAAAAGACAAAATATATATAAAATTTGGGAGAAAAATAGAAACAAAATGTAAATGTTGTAGTGACCATTCCTGGGAACTTACTCAGAGTCTTTGTTCCATAACCGTCGTCACCTAATCCAGGGATGTCCTGCCCAGCAGTACCCAGAGAGTGAGCAATGAGAGAGGAAGAGGAGGCGCAGAAGAGGAAGGAAGAAGTCAGTGGAGTTGAAATGGATACTACCATGACAGACCATGCAGAATAAAAACCTGGATCCATATTGTTTTTAATTTCTCAAATATCCTATAAGCATGTATTAAGATTTTGGACAAAGAATGCAGAAATAGGGCATTAGCAATGCATTTATTGCACCATTATTAGCAATCACCTTGGAGAAGGATGACCCCTAAAATTCAAGCACATAAGACAAAAGATTTAGAGACTGCTTGACCAAGCACAAAACCTTTTTATATACTACTGTAATGTGCCATGAAAAGGCAATATGAGAGCTTGAGGTTCATCCTTAATTTTTTGATCTGAGGGCAAAAAAATAATGTTTGTTATAATTTGAATAGTAAATTCACCTATTACAGGTTATGATTAGAGTAGGGTCTAATTTGCATTTTTAGTTTTTTTTTTTTAGTTTACTGTAGGGTCTACAAAATCCAAAGAGTTAATTATTTAAATAAATCATTTGTTATTTATTTGTTTTTATACATATTAAAATTCAGATTTGTTTTTTTTTTTCAGAATGATACTTTAAAATGTAAAAAAATATAAAATTGTCACCACAATTTTCGTTATGCATGTAGTTAAATACATTTTCCAGCACTATTCTCCTAAAACAATGTGCTAAAAATTATAATGGTATTTTAGCTACATAACCAACATCCCAGATCATTTTAAATATTTTAATATAATTTTGTTACGTTCTTAGACAAGGATGATTTATTCATCGGGTAATCATTTAAATATTACGAATGAAACTAATAATAATTCACAGCGTTAAAATAATGTAATTAAAATTTGATTACAAATGGAAATTGCATTTCCTCTGCCAAGGTTTTGCACTTGCAGCTAAGTCTCCAAATAATTCAGCAACATCCATTTACTATTCAAGAAAATACGTTTTTGTTTTTCTTCTTCCAAGGTCAAAAGCTTCCTGGACAAAATGCTATATACAACGCAGGCAGCCATTTTGCTAGTGTAACCCATGCAACCCATCAATTCACTAGGGCGGGTGGCATCACCCTGTGTTTGAATGGATTCTTGGTGAATTGATGGGTTGAATATTGGATCAGTTCACAAAATGGCCAAATTCAGATTTCAGAGATAATTTAACGGTTATTCTTTATACAGAATATCTTTGAAAGTAGAATAGCCAGTGGATCCAGGATGTATTCATGCACTGGTCACAGTAGCAATGCCTTGCCTACCTACCAGTACCGTATGCCTAGATGTGTGGAAGGGTGAGAGGGAGGGTACGTGTCATGCGTGTCACCCATTACTTTTGTGCCACACGTGACATCATCTCCAAGGTTCTACTTACGTTCAGGGTCACTTGTTTCTTGTTCACTCTGCTCCTTGTTCTTGTAGAATGGGAATTTTCGTGAAAAGATGAAGTTCTTTTTACGCTTGTCATTGAATGACTGTGAAGGAGAGAAGGCATGGGGGCAAAAACAAGGGGCGTCTAATTCTTGTCACACTCATGCTGACAAAACTAGTCTGTAAATGTGGATAGAACTACAGTGACCAAATCACCTTCTGGGAAACCATGTTTAGCTACCATATTTAGGTCTACATTTTTCTTTGCTTAATAGGTTTGAGGCTTGTAAAATGTAATTTTTTTTAAATTTTATTATTTATTTATTTTTTTAGCATGAACATAAAACTGTAGGGCCAAGAACCCATGGAGTATTATAATCAAAGAGAACAACAATTTAGGATCTTAAAGTGGAGTTCCACCCACAAATACATCTTTATATATTTCAAATTCTCTATGCATGACGAATCACCTTTGGGGAAAAAAAAATATACTGACCCTAAGTGCCCTGCAGCTATGTGGTCCCTGTAATCTTCCACTTCCTGATCTACGGCACTCCGTATCACTTCCTGCCTCGCCTGGGCTCATGGGAGATGTGGGTCATCATTTCCCATGAGTCAGTGGGCATCCCTGAGCTGTAAAACCGTGTTATTTCCAGACAGGAATTTTGTGGGGGAGAGAGATGTTATCTGTGTTGCCGCAACAATGGGGCGGGACCTTCCTCCGTCGCCACCTGTTGTTATGGCAATGATACATACACTCCAGATCGGGAGGTGCATGCTGGTTACCCAGCATGCACCTTATCCAGGTAGAGACTCGAGGAGGGTGCGAGTGGGCTTCACATGCCCACAGCTAAGATGGGAATTCCCAGTAAAGAAAAAAATCAACAATGTAAGTACACAATAAATAGGAAGACTACCCGGATTTAAAGCTATCAATTACTTTATTTGTGTAATGAATGCTAACTAGGTGGATGCCCGAAAAAAAAGAATGATGTGGACGGAACTCCGCTTTAAGTACAAAAAGGGAAAAAGTAGGCAGTTTTGCAGCAAAACCAAATTTAAAGTGGAAGTAAACCCATAGATTTAACAGTTTCAAAAAACAGTTACATTTCTGGCACATGCTAGGAATATAACTAGGGGGGGCCCATCCATTAGGGGGGCACGGGCACCACCTCCTCTATCCATGCCATCCCCTATGTGCTAAATGGAAAGATTCATGCATAGAATGAATCTATCCACGGCCGCCGCGGCCACCTCCTAATCATGTTTCCAGCCCCATTCAGCACCTGATTAGAGCCTTAGGGGTTAATTTACTAAAGGCAAATAGACAGTTGCCCTCTGCAAACGCAGTTACTCCAGAGTTTAGTAAATGAGGTAAGGCTTCACTGTGCAAAGAATAACCAATCACATGCAAGAAAAAAAAAAAAACAATTTTACTTGCACATGATTGGATGATGGAAGTCAGCAGAGCTTCTGCTCATTTACTAAGCTCTGGAGCAACTGTACTCGTAGAGTGCACCGTCTTTTTCCCTTTAATAAACCAACCCTATAGGTTCTTACAGGCTTCAAAATAAAGTGGCTCGAGACGCAGAGCATTACACTCAGAGCCCACTCAAGTGTGTTAGAAAAGCAAATGAATAATTACTTTTCTAACACTGAATTTCCTCTCCGCCAATCAGGAAGTATGAGTCTATTACCCGTTTCCCGATTGGCTAAAAGGTCAGGCGATCCTATTGGACGCCTTGGAGGAAGGGGATGCACGGTGGAAGCCACCATGATTAAATGTGCAGCATCATGGCAGCTGAAGATTAACCACCTCCAGCTCCGGAAGGTTTTACCCCCTTCATGACCAGGCCATTTTTTGTGTTACAGCACTGCGTTGCTTTAACTGACAATTGTGCGGTCGTGCGACGTTGTACCCAAACAAAATTGACGTCCTTTCCCCCCACAAATAGAGCTTTCTTTTGGTGATATTTGATCACCTTTTTTATTTTTTGCTCTATAAACAAAAAAAGAGCGACCATTTTGAAAAAAAAACCTATATTTTTTACTTTCTGCTTTAAAACACATCCAATAAAATTTTTTTAAAAATCGAATTTCTTCATCAGTTTAGGCCAATATGTATTCTGCTACATATTTTTGTTGAAAATAAATCCCAATAAGTGTATATTGATTGGTCTGTGCAAAAGTTGGGATAGATTTATGGACTTTTTTTTAATATACATTTTAACTAGTAATGTGATTTTTAGCGGGACTGCGACATTGCGGCGGACAAATCGGACACCTAACTGAAACTTTTGACACTTTTTGGGGACAAGTGACACCAATAAAGTGATCAGTGCTACAAAAAAATAACGCACTGTCACAATAAAAGGGTTAAATGTGTTCCCTGGAAGTGCTTTCTTTATTGTATGGGGGGATTGTTTAGCTGTAGGAAGACAGAGATCCGTGTTCCTGCTTAGCAGAAACACAAGATCTCTGTCTTCCTTACTAGCAGAATGGTGATCTTCCTTGTTTGCATAGGCAGGCCGCTGTTCTGCCTCTCTCGGAACGAACGTCGGACCCGCTGATTGACTTCCTCTGCATCCAATCACAGCGGATCTGGTGGTGCATGCGTGCCCCAGAGACGAAGGAAAAAATCACGTAAAGGTACGCGATTTCACGCTTGAGGGCCGCCGCCCTGCAACTGCGGGGCGGTCCTTAAGCGGTTAAACAAAGGCTAAGATGGCATGGCTTAAAACGATAGGAGGGTTTACTTCCACTTTAAGTCTTTTTCATTCAAAATATGTTCTTTTTGCAATGTTTTCTTTGCTCGGAAATGAGTCATGTCTAATATGACTGACAAGCTACTTTAATTACAGTTATTGATTTGTCTATAAGCTTTTCCATTTTCAGTAATTTCAGTGGAATGCTTTTAATGTTCCACAAATATATATATATGCCCACATGTCATATGTGCTTATTACTAACTACTATTTTTTCTATTTTTGTTAGAAACTATTTTTACATTTTTTTTTTTGCTCTATCTATATTAAAGCACAATAAGGGACTGAGTAAGATCCATACTTTTGAAACACAAATCAAGTATTTTCATACTAGTAAGAAATGCCAAATAGTAAACTGGATCAAAATTGATAGGAAATACATGAGAATGCTTCATATTAAAAGCAAGGTTACATGTAAGTAACAAGGGTTACAGGTAACTTTAATGCAAAATATATAAATATATTTATATTTATTTATTTATTTTTTCTAACTGTTGCCTCTGGTTGTAAAAATTTACTTGAAGCAAATTAATTTTTTTTTCTCTTTTTAGGATTACCACTGCATTTTGAAATTTAGGAAAACTCAATATAGTTTACTTTGAAGACTCATTATTAACTCCTTTAATTAGTAAATTAACCGTATTTACAAATAGAAAGCTTTAAAATAATTTTCACTTTCTCACAACTTTTGCAAACTATTCTTTGTTAACGTTCTGTCACTGAAGTTCGGCACCGCTTTTACATTTCAAGCATATTTGATCTTTAAAATGTTTTTTTTTTATAAATTAAAACTGGATCTAAATTGATAGGACATTTATGTATACATTACAAGGTTTTGTATTAAAAACAAGGTTACATATACACTATACCAGTGTTTCTCAACTCCAGTCCTCAAGGAGCCCCAACAGGTCGTGTTTTCAGGCTTTCCATTATTTTGCACAGGTGATTTGATCAGTTTCATCTGAGGAAAATCTTGAAAACATAAACTGTTGGGGGCGCCTAGAGGACTGGAGTTGAGAAACACTGCACTATATTGCCAAAAGTATTGGGACACCTGCCTTTACATACACATGAACCTTAATGGCATCCCAGTCTTAGTCTGTAGGGTTCAATGTTGAGTTGGCCGACCCTTTGCAGCTATAACAGCTTCACCTCTTCTGGGAAGGCTGTCCACAAGGTTTAGGAGTGTCTATGGGAATGTTTGATCATTCTTCCAGAAGAGCATTTGTGAGGTCCCAATACTTATGGTAATGTAGTGTATGTAACCTTGTTTTTAATACAAAACATTATAATGTATACATAAACGTGGTACTGGTTAATGCAAAAAACAAAAAACAATATACAAGGTGGGCCATTTATATGGATACACCTTAATAAAATGGGAATGGTTGGTGATATTAACTTCCTGTTTGTGGCACATTAGTATATGTGAGGGGGGAAACTTTTCAAGAAGGGTGGTGACCATGGCGGCCATTTTGAAGCCGGCCATTTTGAATCCAACTTTTGTTTTTTCAATAGGAAGAGGGTCATGTGACACATCAAACTCATTGGGAATTTCACAAGAAAAACAATGGTGTGCTTGGTTTTAACGTAACTTTTTTCTTTCATGAGTTATTTACAAGTTTCTGACCACTTATAAAATGTGTTCAACGTGCTGCCCATTGTGTTGGATTGTCAATGCAACCCTCTTCTCCCACTCTTCACACACTGATAGCAACACCGCAGGAGAAATGCTAGCACAGGCTTCCAGTATCCATAGTTTCAGGTGCTGCACATCTCGTATCTTCACAGCATATGGTTTTTTTTATGGTTTTTATGGTCAGTAAAAACCAATACCGGGTGAGCTGCTCCTTCCAGGAGGTACCGCCATTCCTCCAAAGCCGACTTGATGGCCAGCAATTCCCTATCACCGACATCATAGTTCCAGCAAGATGGTGCACCACCACATTATGGGTGTCAGGTCCGAGCATTCCTAGATGAACAGTTTCCTGTAAAGTGGATTGGTCGTCATGGGCCAGTTGAATAGCCCCCAAGGTCTTCCGATCTGACCCCCTTAGACTTTTATCTTTGGGGTCATCTGAAGGCAATTGTCTATGCTGTGAAGATACGAGATGGGCAGCACCTGAAACTACGGATACTGGAAGCCTGTGCTAGCATTTCTTCTGCGGGGTTGCAATCAGTGTGTGAAGAGTGGCAGAAGAGGGTTGCATTGACAATCCAACACAATGGGCAGCACATTGAACACATTTTATAAGTGGTGAGAAAATAACTCATGAAAGAATAAAGGTACGTTAAAACCAAGCACACCATTGTTTTTCTTGTGAAATTCCCAATAAGTTTGATGTGTCACATGACCCTCTTCCTATTGAAAAAACAAAAGTTGGATTCAAAATGGCCGCCATGGTCACCACCCATCTTGAAAAGTTTCCCCCCTCACATATACTAATGTGCCACAAAAAGGAAGTTAATATCACCAACCATTCCCATTTTATTAAGGTGTATCCATATAAATGGCCCACCCTGTCACCTCTGGTTGTCGAGTTTTACCTGAAGCAAATGTATTTATTTATTTATTTTTTTAGGATTACGACTGCATTTTGAATGCTAGGAAAACTCAATATAGTTTACTTTGAAGGCTCATTATTCACACATTTTATTAGTAAATTAACTATATTTACAAATAGAAAGCTTTAACTTTACGCTGTAGAATAATTTTCACTTTCTTACAACTTTTGCAAACTATTTTCTTTGTTAACTTTCCGTCACTGAAGTTAGGCACCACTTTTACATTTCAAGCATATTTGATCTTTAAAATAAAATGTAAATTAAAATAAAAACAAAGAAATTCATGGAATGCTAATTTGCCCGTTCACCACTGAGACAGTGCATAAAAGTAATATAAGAACAAAATTTCTTTGACTTTAACGTTTTAGGGAGCCATTTAGTAAGAATGCATTGCTTAGGTAAGAAATATGTAGAATTGCTGTGTTTATCATATAAAAATGTATCCACTTTTGGGCTTTCAAGGCATCAACTGTTTTGGCTTTAATAAATACAATGTTGTACAACTCAATGAATGTTTTGAGCAAAGGTAAGATTCGATGTAGCCGGTACCACTTGCACTAGGTGCCCTTTCCAATGGTGTATTTTGGTTTTGTACTGCCCTAAGCAAGACTAAAAACAGGCGCCCCCCCATCTAAATTTGGCCCAGCCCAGCCGTTTTAAAATTGCGCATTGCCCGTGCAACAGCGACAAACAACGTAAATTTTACTATCCATAGGTGACGCTTTAAAAGCCTTTACAAGCTACTACTTTAGATTTACACAGGAGATCTGTGCTGGAATTACTGCCCATGATCCGACTTTCGCAGTGACACCTCCCATGTGTAGGACGATCGCTGTTTGCGTGCATGCGGAACCGACATGAGCGTTCGCCTTTGCGTGCGAGCATGAGAGGGCACTTCACATTTTTTTTTTTTAACTAATTATTTATTTTATTTTTTTTAAACTGTTGCTTTAATTTTTTTTTAATCATTTTTATTGCTGTCACAAGGAATGTAAACATCCCTTGTGACAGTAAGGGCCCATTCACACCTAGGCAATTTGCGATCCGACTTGTGTCTCCCCAAGTCGCCTCAAATCGCCTGACATCAGAAATCACATTGAAATGAATGGGACCGTCTTAATATGTGCTACTCAAGTCAACTTCAGAAAAGGTTCCTGTACTATTTCAAAGCGACTTCTAGGCGATTTGAGCCCATAGAAGTCAATTGAAGTCACTTCCAAGTCGGATCACTGTCTATGAAGAAGCGACTTTGAAGTGACTTTACAGGAAAAAGAAAATAATTTTTGAAGGCAACCCCCCTCCCTCTCTTCTCCGATTGGCCGCAGGCAAAGTCGCCTGGCATGGAGGTTGCTTCAGGTCGCATTGTAATGCCCAAAGTAGCTTTCAAATACCCTAGCAAAGTCGCCACTGAAGTCGGATCGCCTAGGTGTGAATGGGCCCTAATAGGCAGTGACAGGTACTCTTTATGGAGGGATCTGGGATCTATAAGACCCCAGATCCCTCCTCTGCACTTAAAAGCATTCAAAACACCAAGATCTGTGTTCTTGAATGCTATAGAGTTTCCAAAACTGCAGCTGATTGTTCCCAGGTAAACCGGAAGTGATGTCATGTCATTGCTTCTGGTTTAATGTTACAAACAGCTAAGCAAAGCTGATCCTGGCTTGGTTTGGCTGTCCGGCCAGCTGGTGGAAGCGCCGGCTGGTCGCTTGGTCTCCCCATCTTTTCACAGACCATGTGACCCATGTGGTATGGTTGTGAGATGGTAGGGGGAGCCAGAGGGAGGCTGGCGGGTGCGTATTGGCAAACTTATGTTTTCTAACTTAACTTAGGGACCAGCATAGGAATGGCATGGCTATAAAATAAGGTATTCTTATTAAAGGATTTCTCTGCATTATTAAGTGAAAATAATATTGCTTTTGTTCAATGTTATTTTATTACATTTATGATTTTTGAGAGCACCGTGGGATCTCTAACCAGACAGTGCAGCAGAAGCAGCCTACTCTTAAACATGCTTTGCTTAAAGCCAAATCTAGGTAGGATTTTTATTGCACAGTTACACTGGTCCAGCTTGGGCCAATGTATGCATTATGAATTATGCATATCCCATACCTAAGCGATCCCTGCTGAAGCTGACAACCATTGTAGTAGTCAACGCTACTACAGTGATAGCAACAATACTCTAGGGATGATTTACTAAAAAAGAGAGACCTGGATTTCCTTCTGCATAGTGACCATTTACATGTTTCCTTGTATTTTTGTTAATGAATACAAAGCATTCCCTGAATGGAAGTGGTGGAGAGGCGGGGTGGTGAAGTCACAATCTCCACCTCGTCCAATCAGAGAATGTCTAGTGTTGATTGGAAAAATACAAGGTGTTTTGTGAATATTGGGAGCAGTGTCGGGGCAAGGTCCCCCCCTCCCAGCACAAATCTCTACCCCCTTCATCCCCCAAATCCTCGCAGCACAAATTCACCCCAAAAAAATCACTCTTCCTAGCACAAATCCTCCACCCTTCAAATTTCTCCTCCGAGTACACCTTCTCTCCCCCCTACTTCAATATCCCCTCCACCCCCCAGCACAAAGACCCCAAAATCATCCATAATAGTACAACCCCCTCACCATATCACCTCTTCTAGCATAACCCCCCCCCCAAAT
>BLSH010323185.1:2231228-2247427 GCA_018402905.1 Glandirana rugosa | reverse complement strand
AACAAAAAACCAGTCGCAGAGTCTTTTTTAACTTTTACCACTTAATTGTTCTGTCGTCCACCAATCGTAAAAGTCTTCCTATCTGGTCGTCACCTCCGATAAAGATAATCATGCTCATATGAGTTGTAACTTGACGTAGAATGATCCCACGGCAAGGTTTCCTTTTACAATATAATTGAGTTTCTTCGTTCACTTACAGAACAATGAATTACGTTTAAGTTTTATTAATTTTGTAAATTATTTTATTTTATTTATGCAGATTTTACATTTTATATATTGTCTTTATTATTTATTTATATGTTATATATTTTACATTTTAGACGTATTTATTTTATTTTATTAAATGTTTTAATTATTTTGAATTTGCATTAAGTAACAAGACATTCACTTGCTTCTTTGAGTTAATATAACATTTTCCTTTGGAACGGCACCCTAGTAAGATGCAGTTCAATGTTGAGTATACTCGTACTAATAGAAATAGCCTCCACTGCTGGTCTATCCTTCTGAAAATGCTAACCACCTGCTGTCTTGTTAATTCACCATTTTCAATTTTTTCTGAGACGCTGACCAAAAAACAAGCCTGCAGATTATGAGTTCTGAATTCACTCCACCCTAAACTGCTGTATAGTTAGGTAATATATGATCTTGTTTATGTTGAGACTTTTTTTTGAAGCCCTGATGAAGGGAGAGTGGTTTGCCAAACACGCTGGTGGTTGTTTAGTGAATCATTTAAGCTGTTTGCCCTCCTTAAAGCGGAACTTCACGGCATCTGAGCACCACAAACCAAAAACACGTGTGACGAAATGCGTAGGACGGAGCAGTGTGCCGACATCATCACATCTCAGTGATAGTGGAAGTGTGGGTGTTATGGGTTATGCCAAAGAACGATTTGTTACTGCTTTGCATTCAAACTGATTTTATCATGTAAGTGCAATTTTATTGTTCTAAATAAACTATAAAAGATATTACACTATTGGTGCATTCAGTTTCCATATTTATACTCATGTGAGAGGCTATCTGGCGGATGATTATCACACATTCCATGCCCCCTAAAACAAGAGCTTGGAGCCGCTGTCTACTATTTACCATTAGAGGATTTAAATGTGAGCCTTGTAGACCTCTCTAGAGACAGAGGGTCACCTACAGCTGTAACCGTGCATTTTTACCATTAAAGGTGGTGGTTTGTTACAAGGATTGTTACAATGGTGATGGATACTCACTACATCTATGTACACTATAGTGCCAAAAGTATTGGGATGCCTGCCTTTACATG
Organism: Glandirana rugosa; assembly: GCA_018402905.1. Lineage (NCBI taxonomy): Eukaryota > Metazoa > Chordata > Amphibia > Anura > Ranidae > Glandirana > Glandirana rugosa. Next base: position 2,246,154 of record BLSH010323185.1, on the reverse strand, counting down.
CACATGAACCTTAATAGCATCCCAATCGTAGTCTGTAGGGTTCTCATCAACAACAGGGAAAGGTGCTACTACCCCAGATTAATGGTTGTAAGCAAGGCCATTATGGCCAAAATGCATTAACATCTGCTGTACACACTCATCTTTCATGGACATACAATGAATCTGGACTGATTTAAGTGCATGTATGGAGTTGTGGATTGTCTTTCATCCATTCAATATTGAGATGGCCCACCCTTTGCAGTTATAACAGCTTCAACTCTTCTGGGATGGCTGTCCACAAAGTTTAGGAGTGTCTATGGGTATGTTTGACCGTTCTTCCAGAAGCACATTTGTGAGGTCAGGCACTGATGTTGGAGAGAAGGCCTGGTTCACAGTCTCTGCTCTAATTCATCCCAAAGGTGTTCTTTCGGGTTGAAGTGCAGGCCAGTCAAGTGCTTCCACCTCAAACTCGATCATCCATGTCTTTATGGACCTTGCTTTGTGCACTGGAGCGCAGTCATGTTGGAACAGGAAGGGACCATCCCCAAACTGTTCCCACAAAGTTGGAATCATTAAATATTCCAAAATGTCTTGGTATGCTGACGCCTAAGAGTTCCCTTCACCGGAGCTAAGAGGCCAAGCCCAACCTTTGAAAAACAACCCAACACCATAATCCCCCCTCCACCCAATGATTTGGAGGGGTGGCCCGTTATTGGCAATAAAGTGTGAATGGAGTTTGGGGTGAAGGAACTTGACTGGCCTGCACAAAGTCATGACCTCAACCCGATAGAACACCTTTGGGATGAATTAGTGCAGAGACTGCGAGCCAGGCCTTTCTGTCCAAAATCAGTGCCTAACTTCACAAATGCACTTCTGGAGGAATGGTCAAACATTCCCATAGACCTTATGGACAGCCTTCCCAGAAGAGGTGAAGCTGTTATAGCTGCAAAGGGTGGGCCAACTCAATATAGAACCCTACCGACTAAAGGCCCATACACACGGTCCGATGGTTGGTCAACAACGGTCTTCTAACAGCCTATTGGCCGATAATCCTGTCGTGTGTACGCACGATTCTACAGACGATTTCCAATCTAGACTAGAAAACTTGTGTTGGCCAACAAGGAGTTGATTGATTGTTGGCTCGTGTATACAGAAGTTGACCAACCAAAAGTTGGAAGTTCAAACACGCATGCTCAGAATCCAGGAAGTGTTCAGTCGTGTAACCTGTGTTCGTAATTCACAAATCACATTCACTTGAACTTCCTCGTTATACGCTCGGAACACATCCCTACGTTCGGCTTTGTTGGCTGATTACTTGCTTCACGTTAGTACGCTAGACCAAATCGCCATTGCCCAATTTGGGAAAAAGTTGGACGTTCGGTTGACCAACCATCGACTCATGTGTATGAGGCTTTAGATTGGGATGCCATTAAAGTTCATGTAAAGGCAGGTGTTCCAATACTTTTGGTAATAAAGAATATTTCTTAAGGAGAATTTTGTGGACTCATGTGGACTTTTTAGTATTTTTGTTTTGTTTTTCACTTTTTAATATATTGGTGTTTTCACTGTGGAATTCATATTAATTGTCAATTACAAAATTATTTTTAGCACAACTCTGATATTTATGATGTATGACATCATTTACCTAGGCGTGGAAACCAGGAAGTAACTGCAGAAATGTAAAAAACAAAGTTGAAAACAAGTAAATACAATACATTTGCCTATCTATTTACTAATGCCAGCAACATAAGGATTAAAAATAGTCTATGCTGAGAGTGAAGTTCCATTTTAAGGCCCCATATACACAGGGCATTTGCCCATCTCTCCTAAACATCTTTACTCCTATCTGCAACGTGGATTGCCACAAGGATAAATGAGCCCTAAAGATACTTGATGTTTATGTGCTTTCACCTGCAGTGTTTTTAGATGGTGACAGATTTGCTTTACTGAAATTCATTGTGGGCATGCATGGTCATGCTCGTTATTGACAGAGTACAGACACGGTTCATTTTCCCACTGCTCATTACCTGCCAGCGTCACTGTGCTTTAAAAAGTAAAAGTGATCTCTCCATTGTTTCAGTTTGCTCTAAAAGCCTTCAGTCCTCATACATGAAACATTTCCATTAATACCACTCAGCATAATATTATAGCTACATTGGGAACTAATTACACACGACTCTCAATAAAAAAGGAAGATTTTATTAAATATTTAAGGCTGAGGTCCAGGCAGATATAAAAATGAGACAAATTAATGCGGCTCTGTATTTATTAATACATCATTACATTTATTTTTTGAATGCAAGCAGTGTAAGCACCCGAATGTTAAAGTATAACTAAAGTTTTGTATAAAGTGGAGAAGGATTAGAACCCCTGACAGGTTTTAATTGCTGTCTGTGCCCCCCCCCTCTCGTCAGGGCCGCTGTTAGAAATCATGGGGCCCCGTACAGCCTACCTGGCGGGGCCCCTTTAGCCCCACCCCAACCCCGCCCATGGCCCCTCCCCCAGCCCGCCTTGAAACAAAGTGCAGGAACAGGTTGGATGAAGTACATCTATGTGATCCAGCCTGCCCGTGCCACCTTGCTGCAGTAAATGTACTGAGGGCGGCAGCAAGCAGTTAAAGGGAAAAGGTTGGGGATGGGTTCACATGACAGGTCTGATGAGGTCCGCCTGTCCATTTTTTCAGGTGGACCTGATCTGATCCTCCATTCACTACTATAGAGCGATGGATCTAAACAAACCAGCTGTCCATTTACACCCGCCTACATCCAATCTGATCTGCTACACAAAACGGAAAGGGATCTGTTCCCCTCTGTCTAGTGGATCCGATTGGAGGGCAGCGAGTGTAAACGGACAGCCTGTTTGTTTACACCAGTCGCCCTTACAGCAGAGCGGGCTGTGTCCATGCCCGCTCTGCATAAGCTGAGTGGACACGGACCTGTCATCTGCCCACGCTGCTCAGTGGGGGATCAGAGCACAGATCCCCCGCTGAACAAGTGGATTCTGCCCCATATGAAAGCCTTGCTAACAAATAGAAACACAGAGCTTATGATCATCAGCATTATAGCTCACAGTAAGCAGTCAGCAGGTTCTCTCTCACAGTGTGTTACATGACATGGCTGCTGGGTGCTGACCTTGTTAGCTTATGACCAATAAGTTAACAAAATCAGCACCCAACAGCCATGTCATGCAACACACTGTGAGAGAGAACCTGCTGACTGCTTCCTGTGTGTTAAACATAATTATATGGAAGGTGACATTATAGGAATTTACAGTGCACTGCAGTCTATCTTTCACCCACCCACAGCAGTAGCCACGAATTCCAGCCTCCTTCTCGGCATTTGGACCCTGTCAGCTGCCTGACGCCAGCTGCCTCACAGCCTCCCGCTCTCCATCTCTCACGAGCTGACTAATGACTGATTGGGTAGCTGATCAGCGCAAGATCACTCCGCCAGGGAAGGAAACAAGCAGCCGCATCGGCAGGCTGGTACAGCGGAGAGGGTGCAGTGCGCATGCGCCCGAAACTGTGAACAAAGTCCCTCCACTCCCACATCAGAGAGAAGGGGCCTGGAAGATCATAACAATAATACACCCCCTAAGCTCGGAGGAGCGACTGAGCGGGGGTGTTAGTCAGAATGTCGTTTTCTATTTTTTTTTTTTGTTCCTTTTTTTTTTTTTTTAATTCTGCGTTGCCTGTGAGGCTGCCCGGGCCCCTGAAGACACGGGGCCCAGTATGACAGGGCCGGTTCTACTGGCCTATCAGCGGCCCTGCCTCTCGTTAGACTCACCTTCTCTATCTGTCCTGTTTACCAGTGACAGTAAAAAGAAAATCCCAAATTTTGGGTTGCCCCCACAGAAAAGTAATAAAGGGGAAATCTTTCAATGGGGACACTAGTTCTGGTGACCTGGAGGTCCTCAGTTGCAGGGATTTCCTCTCACTTCCTATTTTGGCTATAGGACAGGAAGTGAAGGGAAGTTTACCCAATGGGATTGGGAAATCCAATAGAGATTATTACTCCCTTACTCTATCCAAAAAGTAAAAAAAAAAGTTTTGCCTATAGTTTAACTTGTTTACTTTAACTTGATATCAGCCTCTAGACCAGTGGTCTCCAAACTGCGGCCTGGAGGCCAGACGCAGCATTTTACTTGGTTTTATCTGTCCCTTGGGTTACTATTTCCTTCACTGACACCAACTTAGGGGCGCAATTTCTCCAAATGACACCAACGATGGGGCACAATTCCTACTAAATGACACCAACAATGGGGCACAGCTCCTCCCAAAGATACCAACGATAGGGCGCAATGACACCAATGATGGGAGACAATTCCTCCCAATGGCACAAATGATGGGGCACAATTCCTCCCAATTATACCAACAAAGGGGCACAATTCCTACCAAAGACACCAACAATGCGGCCCAATGACACCAATGATGGGGCACAATTCCACGTAATGACACATGGTGGGGCACAATTCCTCCCAAATATACCAACAAAGGGGCACAATTCCTACCAATGACACCAACAATGTGGCCCAATGACCCAAATGATGGGGCACAATTCCACATAATGACATATGATGGGGCACAGTCCTCTCACTGACACCAAAGATGGGATGCAGTTTACTCCAACTGATGCTGGGGCATTTTCTACTCCTGATGACCACAGTCCAGCCCCACTAAAGTCGGAAGGACAGTAAACTGGCCCTTTGTTTAGAATGTTTGGACAACTTTGCTCTAGACCCCGTACAACAGAGCTGAGACAGTTTTTCCAGCCTGTAACATAGTTTTATTACCTGTTCATCCTGCCAGTACATCCGTTATTTTTGCACTTTATGTAACAGGGTGACAATGTTGTTTGTTCTGCAGTAGAGGAGAGCAGAGCACACTTGGGTGATGGTTTGAGGAGCGTTCTTTACAAAATCCGAACCCCATTTAAGTCAACGGAAGCAAAATGTTAAAACCTAATAATAGCCATTTGCTAGGCTAATAGGCAAGCGATTGTCAAACAAATGGCGCGGGGAGCTGGGCATTGCCCTGGGGAACATGTGTTAAAGCAAAAGAAGTAACAAAAAATATTTTACATTTCATTTGGCGGGGGAGCAGCAATTTCAATAATATTCACAGGGCAACAGTAAAAAAGCCAAATCTATTTAGATAACATGCAGGGGGGATGCCCCGATCCTGACTGTGAAATGGTGCATCTGTATGATGTATAAAACCTACTACAGCAACACTGACATTTACAAAGGAAAAAAAAATACTGTTTAGATTGCCCATAAATGACTTCATAAAAACTTCATCTATACCAGACCCTTATCCTAAGATATAGAGGTCAACAATGGACCTCAAAAAACAAAAACAATGTGGGACCCCCCCTGCCCTTATAAATACATACCAAACCCTAATCCTTGATGAGGGTCTGATATGGATATCAAGAGGTACGCCACATAAAAAAAATAAAAAAGCATGGGTTTCCCCCAACTTCCATACCAGACAGACCTCTATGAGAGCATGCAGCCTGGAAGGCCAAGAAAGAGGAGGAGGGGCGAGCATGTGCGCCACCCTTCTGAACCTAAACAGGAAGTCTGCTGACTTCCATCATCCAATCATGTGCAAGCAAAAACTATGCTTTTTATTTTCCATGCACTTGATTGGGCATTCTTTCCAAAGTGAAGCTTTACCTCATTTACTAAGCTCTGGAGCAACTGCACTTACAGAGTGCACAGTCTATTGACCTCAAGTAAAGCAACCCCATTGTCCCCATGTTGAAGTGGTCAAGGGCCTCTTCCCCACTACCCTGGCATGGTGGTTGTGGGGGTCTGTTGTGGGGGGATCATCTGTAAAATCTGTCCCCTTAATCAATAAGGTGGCACCCGGATACTGCCCCCTATGTGAATGAGTAAATGGTACATAGTACCCCTACTCATTCACACAAAAACGTGAAAAGTGTAATTAAAGTCCATTATTTAATAGTAAAAAAAAAAACTAAAAATGTTCCTACAATATAAACCCCTTGTCATTCACATGCTTTACTTCCAGTCCATGTAAAAAAAAATGGATTTAAAATAGATTACCTATTTTTAGATACTTTAAAAATCATCTTTCCTATTTACAATAAGGTTACTATTGATTTAACATGTGGTACCCAATACGAAGCCAGCCCATGTTGCAATTTATTGTGATAAAAGCTGGTCAAATAAATGGCATAAATTGTGTTAAACAGAAAAATAGGTTTCCGCTTATACAACTGGGCCTGATACCTAATGATCAGACACTCCAAAACTAGAGTGCTAAAAGATTTCAATTTATGTCTCATTATATCCTCTTAGAGTAAGGATGAGGATGAGCCGGCACTACTGGAGATATGAGCTTCAAATGGACGCGTTTCGTCAGAAATGCCTTGTTCACCGCATGTTCTACAAAAACACACTATATATATATATATATATATATATATATATATACAGACTTAGGGGTGGGGCAAATCATCTTCACCAATTAGAGGACACAATAAGTTATTAAGACAAGATGAAGAACACACTTGTGATAATACTTTCCCTTGAATTGTACCCACATCCCCATCAGGCTCTAATTAAAGACAAGAATATAAAAGAAAAATATAAAAATATAAAAGGGTAAACACAGGTGTAGCACAAAGAAAAACAGTTAGAATAGGATGTCCTAAAATATAAAAGCTTGTTCAATGAAGGAATAAATCCACGTCATATTTGTGGTTCATCCCATAAGGATTTCTAGTACCCCAGCTAAATATCCACCAAACTTCACATTCCAATAATTTACGGTGAATGTCTCCGCCGCGGGGTGGGTTTTTAACTCTTTCTAAACCACAGAAAGTGAAGGATGACATATTGCCTTGGGGAAAATACATTACATCCTCTTGCCTGAGTTTAGCTGTAAAGTCATCCTGTACTATGATCACTGACCCACATTGGAGACGCTGTGCCAGCGAAAGCTCTTGATTTACTTATCAGAGCTATAAGGGCATTAAGGGGCCAAATATCCCGGGAGAGCCACTTTGTTAGATTGGAAGCCACTCGGTAGTTTTATGGGCTATGGTAAATGGGGTTTTGAGATCTGTTAATGTCAGTTTGAGATTTGTTTTTACTCCCTTATAAAAGGCACATGCCAAACACATTGCAAATGTCCATTTACACAAGCCCCATATGTGGTTTGTGTAGCTTATTTGTCAAGAAAGTGGATGGTGTTTGTCTGAATAGTTTTTATTGTGCATATAAGCTTTATTTCACTTGGCATCCTTCCTTTCTTCCAATTTATTATGAGCTTATAGATAATTTTGGTATAGTAGGACTAAGGAATGCAAAGAAAACTGGGACTTCCCATGAGTTTTACTTTAACGCCAATGGGGTTGGTTTACTGAAGGCAAATATACTGTGCACTTTGCAAGTCCATTTGCACTCTGCAAGAGCATTTGATCCAGAGCTTAGTAAATGAGGGGAAAAGTAATGCCGCATGCAATTTGCAAGAGTGACATGTGTTGCTTAACCTCCCTGGCGGTGTGATTATTTCAGATTTTTGGTGCTGAAAGCGGTACGATTATTTTGCATGAAAATTTGGCGTTTTATATTGTAGGCCGGTAATTCTTAGGAATAACTCACTTAAATCTGTCCAAACAAGAGTCTAGTAGACATCCCGGGTATGAAAAAGTTTGAAAAATGAAATCATAAATTATAATATAATAAATAACTAAAAATAATTATCAAAAATAATAATATAATAGTAATAAAATGTATTCAATAATGTAATCAAACCAAAAACACAGAAATTTGCTAATTTGCAGAATTGTCGCTGTCGTCACTTTCAGTGTCTGATGATAAATTTCCCCAAAAATCAGTATCACTCAATTCTGCAAATGATTCTTATTTACTATCGGTGTTTTCTAGCTGATCAGAAACCACTTTTGACGTAAAGGAACACTTTTTGGTTGCTATGGACATTCTCATGTTTCGAGGCAGAAAGGATGACATTTATAATATAAAAGTGCATGCAGGGCTCTGGGCAAACCACTAGGGACAAAGGGGATGTGAAATGATTTCATACAGTGATGTAATCTGTAAGATTACTGTATGTGCTGTGTGTGTTTCACTTTTTGAATTTCCCGCCGGTCTCTGTCCCGCAGGGAACGGAGCCCGGCACACAGAGACATCTGGCGGAGGACACAGCCTGCAGACACGGCGGGGGACATCGCTGGATCCAGGGGACAAGGTGAGTAGCGCTGCCTGGATCCAGCAATGCAATCCCGAGTGTGGCTCGGGGTTACCGTTCTTGGTACTGAAAATCCACCCCGAGCCACACTCGGGAATACCGTCAGGGAGGTTAAAAGAGAAATATGGGATATTTTAAAATGTTGGAATCATACTTACCTAGGTGGATGCTGCATCGGTCCCCCGCCGGCTCTAAGGCTGAGAACTGATCGCTTGGTTCTCAGAGCTCCCTGAACAAAGATCTGATGACTGCCAGTTCCTGGCTCTCTGCTCTGCCCCCTCCTCGCTCACTGGAGATTTGGGCTGTGGAGGGGGCGAGAGCACCCCGCTCAGGGGCTTGCTGAGAGGCTGAGCCGGGTGCCGGTCCAGGCACAGGGGCGGATCCTGACCATATGGTTGCGATCTTCCCCGAGCCTGGCCCGGCTCTGTGATGTCAGCCGATAATGGGCTTCAACCCGCTGTCTGCTGATAACAGGTCACAGAATCCACAGAAAAACTACAACCAAACCAGCTTTGGCTTTACTTGTGCTTTAACTCTGGTTATATTTACACACTTATCCCTATCACATTCCAGCAATTGGAAGGAACTTGTATTGCAAACACAACCCAAATGAATACAAGACGCCTATGCTTAATTGCAAAACAGAGATAGAAGTAATATCCTGACTTTATATTTGGACACATTCAAGCTGACAAAAAAGTAATGCGTAAGTCTTTTTTTTTTATAATGATGTACTACTGCTGCAGCCCTGTCCTGTGCCATAAGAACGTTGGAGGTCTGGACTGCGGCTTTAACACAGAGCATAGAGGTCCAGATGTCCCGCAGGCCAACACGCCCCTGCACAGTGCTCCAATCATCAACGCTGCTCAGGGAGTGTAAAGGCTGATAATTGGAGAACTATGCAGGGGGGCGTGTCATCTGCTGCACTCTGTGTGAGAGCAGTGGTCCAGAACTCCACTGCAGTGTTGCCAACCACCAGTATTTTTACTGGCAGCCAGTAAAAAACAGACACTTTTCTCCTGCCAGTAAATGCCAATAAAAAGAAAAAGGTTGCCAGTAAAAAATATGGCTCACCACAGTCTGGACCTGGCCGAGACCATCTGAGTGCCTGCTACAGTGTATGTTCAGGTGGCTCTGGCAGAGGCGGTGCCTGAGCACGTCGTGTGATGTCATAGTGCAAGGGAGCCAAGCAGAGCAGCCAGAGCCTCGTGTGCGGGTCTGCGGTATGGGAGCAAGGCAGGCTGTGAGCGGGACTGTCAGTGCTGTTGAGGCCGGAGAGGACTGAAGGGACAACCTGGCTTGGAGAGAGATGGTCTCTGTGACTCAGAAGGGGACGTGTCGGTGTCATCATCATCTGTACTGCTGTCAGTGTCACTGTGAGAGTCAATTTCATGTGTGTGTGCCGCCCATTGTACTTACTTACTATATCAAAAATAAAATGAGAAATATGTTTTTTTGCCTTACTATCTACCTTAAATCACATCGCTATATGCTTATTGCACTTGTTTGTAGCCTAAATACTGAAATTTGCTCTTAAAACTATAATTTTGTAACTTTTGAAAGTGTCAGTAAAAACTTGGCTGTGCCAGTAAATAGTTGGCGTTGTGTCAGTAAATTTCAATCTGGTAAGTTGGCAACTCTGCTCCACTGTGCTGCCGCCATAGGTCTGCTTGATATAGGGCTGCAGAAAGAGTACATATCAATAGAAAGAAAGACCTACACATGTTATTTGTAGCCAGGCTGACTTCAGTAAATGTATAAGGCTCGGTTCACACATAAGCGACTTGCGCACCGACTTGTGTCGCCCCAAGTCGCTTGACATCAGAAATCCCATTGAAGTAAATGAGAGCCGTCTTAATATACAGGGTGGGCCATTTATATGGATACACCTTAATAAAATGGGAATGGTTGGTGATATTAACTTCCTGTTTGTGGCACATTAGTATATGTGAGGGGGAAACTTTTCAAGATGGGTGGTGACCATGGCGGCAATTTTGAAGTCGGCCATTTTGAATCCAACTTTTGTTTTTTCAATAGGAAGAGGGTCATGTGACACATCAAACTTATTGGGAATTTCACAAGAAAAACAATGGTGTGCTTGGTTTTAACGTAACTTTATTCTTTCATGAGTTATTTACAAGTTTCTGACCACTTATAAAATGTGTTCAATGTGCTGCCCATTGTGTTGGATTGTCAATGCAACCCTCTTCTCCGACTCTTCACACACTGATAGCAACACTGCAGGAGAAATGCTAGCACAGGCTTCCAGTATCCGTAGTTTCAGGTGCTGCACATCTCGTATCTTCACAGCATATGGTTTTTTATGGTTTTTATGGTCAGTAAAAACCAATTCCGGGTGAGCTGCTCCTTCCAGGAGGTACCGCCATTCCTCCAAAGCCGACTTGATGGCCAGCAATTCCCTATCACCGACATCATAGTTCCAGCAAGATGGTGCACCACCACATTATGGGTGTCAGGTCCGAGCATTCCTAGATGAACAGTTTCCTGGAAAGTGGATTGGTCGTCGTGGGCCAGTTGAATGGCCCCCAAGGTTTCCCGATCTGACCCCCTTAGACTTTTATCTTTGGGGTCATCTGTGAAGATACAAGATGTGCAGCACCTGAAACTACGGATACTGGAAGCCTGTACTAGCATTTCTCCTGCGGTGTTGCTATCAGTGTGTGAAGAGTGGGAGAAGAGGGTTGCATTGACAATCCAACACAATGGTCAGCACATTGAACACATTTTATAAGTGGTCAGAAACTTGTAAATAACTCATGAAAGAATAAAGTTACGTTAAAACCAAGCACACCATTGTTTTTCTTGTGAAATTCCCAATAAGTTTGATGTGTCACACGACCCTCTTCCTATTGAAAAAACAAGAGTTGGATTCAAAATGGCCGACTTCAAAATGGCCGCCATGGTCACCACCCATCTTGAAAAGTTTCCCCCCTCACATATACTAATGTGCCACAAACAGGAAGTTAATATCACCAACCATTCCCATTTTATTAAGGTGTATCCATATAAATGGCGCACCCTGTACACTATTCAAGTCGCTCCGACTTCAGAAAAAGGTTCCTGTACAACTTCAAGGCGACTTCTATCTGACTTGTGCCCATAGAATTCAATGGAAGTCACCTCCCACTCGGATCCCCCATCTGTATTGAAGTGACTTTACAGAAAAAAAGAAAATAATTTTTGAAGGCAACCCCTTCCCTCCCTTCTCTGATTGGCCACCGAAGTTGCGCTGAAGACGCGTTAAAAATCGCCTAGCAAAGTCGCTCCGAAGTTGGATCGCCTATGTGTGAACCAAGCCTAAGGCCCCTTTCACACTTATGCGACTTGTCCTGAGACTTGGGACTGCAAAGTCGCAATGACAAGTCGTTCCCCATTATTTCCAATGAGTTCCGTTCATATCTGTACGACTTCAAGTCGTGCCGACTTCAAAGTGGTCCCTGCATTACTTTGGCCCAACTTTGATGCAACTTGAGGTCCATAGACTACAATGTTAAACCCTCAAAGTCGCATGCAAATCACACCTGAATAATATAAATGTGATTTCTGTACTATTTCTGTACGACTTTGTAATATGTTTCCATTGTGCCAAAGTTGCAACAAAGTGGTACTGATCCCAAATCGCGGCAAAAGCATGGCCAAAAATCAGGGGAAAATCGCTACGACTTTGTAATAGGTTTTCATAAGTTGCAGCAAAATCGGACCAAAGTTGTACTAATCCCAAATCGCTGTAAAATCGCAGCAAAATCATGGCAAAAAATTGCGGTAAAATTGTGTCGCACAAGTGTGAAAGGGGCCTTAGTGCCCATTCACACAGGGGCGGCTTGCATGCCGACTTGAGTCACCTCAAGTCGCCCCAAGTGACTTGACATTTGAAATCCCATTGAAGTGAATGGGAGCCGTCTTAATGTACACTACTGAAGTCGCACCGACTTCAGAAAAGGTTCCTGTACGACTTGGAGGTGACTTCTATCCGACTTGTGCCCATAGAATGCAAGCGACTTTGTAGTGAAAAGAATAAAATTTATTTGGGGCAGCCCCCTCCCTCCCTTCTCTGGCCACAGGCAAAGTCGCCTGGCATAAGTTATTTTGCAAGTCGCGCTGAAAGTCGAATTGAAATCGCCTAGCAAAGTCGCGCTGAGGCCGGGTCGCCCCTGTGTGAATGCAGCCTTAGACTTAACATTTGGAGCCATATAATAGTTTGCTGGAACAATATGTGGGACAAGAATGCTGTTATAGGCATTGATACAAAAGTAATGCTGCAAATTTGCATGGAGCATTCCCTTCTGTGATTGAGGATCGCACAGTACCGAGGACTATCGCTAACATTAATGGATACATAGCATTTCATAAATAAATAATGCAATTTAAATTCCACAAGGATTGTATCAGGGGCCAAGATCTACTGATGAAAAATCAAAAATACCAATTGAATGGTTGGATATAATTGTATGAATATGAATCAAATATTTATAAATGGTTGGTCTTGCAGACTAGTGCTGTGCTTTCCATTCGATTGAACATCCTAGGATTACACCTGTGGGCAGCATTAAAGTGATATCTATTACATGCAATGCGTGCGAAATTTAAGACATTTTTCTCCATAGGCCTAATAGGCACATTTGTTACAAAGATATGGATGGACACAATATATATTTCTATTGATTAATCTCCTCCGGGATTGGGCTACACAATAGATTACATTTTAAAGAAAAGGTTTTTAATGTCAATAAGGGTAATTTCCGTATTGGCACAGGTTTAATGCTTGAATAGACATGTGCACTGCCGAAAAATTTGTTCGTTTTCATTTCATTCGTTTTTTTTTTTTTCATTTTTCGGGTCATTCGTTATGATCGCAATTCGTAGATTCATAAATCTGAAAATAAGATAGAAAATCCGAAAATTCGAAGGAACGGAAATCCAAAAATAATAATAATAACTAACTAACTAATAATGACTAACTATTAAATTATAGGTATTGGAATTTCCTTTCATATTTGGCTGTTAGTGAACGTAACGAATACAAATTTATCCGAAGTTATGAATTATCTGAAATAACGAATGCCGCATCTAAACAAATGGAACGGAATGAATTAATAAAAAATAATAATAAAAGGTTTTTATTATTGTTGTTATTTATTATTATTAATTTGTTACGTTCCATTCATTTAGATGCGGCATTTGTTATTTCGGATAATTAGTAACTTCGGATAAATTTGTATTTGTTACGTTCACTAACAGCCAAATATGAAAGGAAATTCCAATACCAATAATTTAATAGTTAAGTTAATATTAGTTAGTTATTATTTCAGATTTTGGAATTTTCGGGTTTTCAGATTTTGGAATTTTCTATTTCCGAATTTTCGAACATTCAAATTTACTATTATTCTGAAAAATTTGTTAAACTGGTTTTCGTTATTTTGGATATTTCCAAATTAATGAATTTGTTGAAATTCGTTAAAAAAAAATGAATTCGGAAGGAAACAAATTGCACATGTCTATGCATAGCCACTTTGTGAGAATATAACCTTGAATACTTGCAAATATTGAATGGGCATTATGCTAACAAACCTCACTATATAAACACAGCTATATCCTTATTTAAACAAAAGGAACGAAAAAAGTAAAGGATTTTGAAGATCTCCATGAGTAACCCCAATGGAAAAAGACCTTTAAAATTATACAAACGTTTCTTTCATATCTAAAACCATAAAAACATGTACAGGTTACATCAGGTTATGCTGCTTGCATTCCCCAACTGGCTAAGTATAGCACTTTGTGTGCAGAATAAACCTGTATTGGATGACCCAATACAGTCAATGAAGATTTCCACATAGAGGGCCAAGTGCAGGGATCTGCATGTCATAACAGGTATGGATCTCAACGCGTTTTGCCGGATGGCTTCCTCAGGGTATCCTATTAAAGATATTATGCATTGAGTTGCAGACTTGAGCCGGGGGTGGGGGTGGAGTAGGTGGCTTTTTTCTATGGTGGTTGGAGGTACCATCCCAGGGCTGGATCTATAATAGACTGCTCAAGTCTGCAACTCTATGCATAATATCATTAATAGGATCCCCTGAGATCCCCAATATTAAAAGTAACACACACATATATAAAAACAAACACACATGCTAAGAGCGCACATACAGGCAGATGTACACTTTCTCGCACATACAGACACATGAACACACACACATACACATACAGGCACATGTAAACACACATACACACACACACACACACACACATACAGGCACATGTAAACACACATACACACACACACACATACAGACACAAGTACACACACATACAGACACATAAACACACACACACACATACAGACACATGTACACACACATACAGACGCATATACACACACACATACAGACACATGTACACACACACACACATACAGACGTATATACACACACAGACACATGCACACACACATACAGAAGCAGATACACACACACATACAGACACATGTAAACACACACACACACACATACACACACACACACACACAAACATACAGACACATGTACACACACACACATAGACACATGTACACACACACACCTATAGACACATGTACCAGATATCCACACACACACACGTGTACACAGGCATACAAACACACACACACACACACACACATGTACACAGATATCTACACACACACATGTA
>BLSH010323185.1:2219342-2230464 GCA_018402905.1 Glandirana rugosa | reverse complement strand
TGTACACAGATATCCACACACACACACATGTACACAGACATACACACACACATGTACACATCAGACACATGTACACACACACACACCTATAGACACATGTACACACACACACACACACACACAAACATACAGATGCATGTACACACATGCGCATACACACATGCACACACACACACACACACCTATGTACACACACACAAACATACAGACACATGTACACACACACACACACACACACACACACACACACACACACAAACATACAGACACATGTACACACACACACACACACACACACACACACACACACACAAACATACAGACACATGTACACACACACACATAGACACATGTACACACACACACCTATAGACACATGTACACACACATACAGACACATGTACACACACACACACCTATAGACACATGTACACACACATACGGAAACATGTACACACACACATAAAGACACATGTATTTACACACACACATGTACATACACCAATATACAGCTCTTTAAAAAGTTGTAGTACAGTACCTTCCCTCACACAGCTGGGTAGTGCACTGTACTGGGAGGCAGAAAGCACAGTGCACACTCTCCCTCCCTTTACTTTCAACTTGCCGAGTCTGACGGAGCTCCCAGTGCTGATGTACAGTTCAGCTGGGGATCGAGAGCTCAGGCTCATCTGACAGCCTTCCTCTACCAGGACCCCACTGCACCCCTAAGGACCTTTGGTGGCACCCCAGGGTGCTGCGGAACCCTGGTTGAGAAAGGCTGTTCTATAGGGGTTGATTTACTAAGGTAAGTATGTTGTTTATTTTGCAAGGGAAGTTGCAATTTACAAAGGAATTTCCCCAGAGCTTAGTGAATGAGGTGAAGCTCTGCTGACTTCCACCATCCAATTGTGTGCAAGCAAAAGTGTTTTTTTTCTTATTTACCTTGCATATGATTGGGTATTCTTTCCAAAGTGAAACTTCATCACATTCACTAAGCTCTGGGGCAAATTCCTTTGCAAAATACAACTTCCTTTGCAAAGTAAAGAGTCTATTTGCCTTTAGTAAATCAGCCACCCAGCCTCTAAACTAGTCTCCATTCTACCCTCCAAGAGTTAAACCTTCTTACTATCTTATTTTTCTCTATGTTAATATTCTCTACACATTCTCTTATCACAGGGATAGTGCATTAGTCCCCAATATTTTATCATATCTTGATATCTGTAGAAGCCTATAATTTAACCACTTACGAACCGCCCGCCGTTGTAATACATTGGCACTTTGACGTTGAATGCTGTTGTTATGGCAGCAGATAGCTGCCATAACCCTGGTATCTTCTTAAATGGCAGGTGGCCTGCTTTCAGATAAAAGTCATCACTGCAGCGGATTCATCGGGGGCAGGAGAGGTGCCCACCACTCCCCGCTTGTCTCGGTCGCTTACCGTATTGGCGGAGATGATTGGGTCCTTTGCCCTGTGAGGCATGGAGTCGAGTGAGGGAATGATGGCCCCCACTTGGCTCCATACCATTGGATGACGGAAGTGACGTCAAACGTCACTTCTGCCCAATGGTCTTAAAGGGGAAATTTTTTTTATTGAAAAAAAAAAAATTTTTTTTATTGCATTTAAGTGTAAATGTGAGATCTGAGGTCTTTTTGACCCCAGATCTCACATTAAAGAGGTCCTGTCATGCTTTTTTTTAATTACAAGGGAAGTTTTACATTCCTTGTAATAGGAATAAAAGCGACCCATTTTTTTTTTAAATGGACAGTGTAAAAATAAAAAATGGCAAGTAAAATAAATTAGGAAAAAAAAAAGTAAAGTGCGCGAATGCGAATGCACACATAAGTCGCACCCAGATATGAAAACGGTGTTCAAACCACACATGTGAGGTATTGCCACGATCTTTAGAGCGAGAGCAATAATTCTACCACTAGACCTCCTCTGTAACCCAAAACTGGTAACCTGTAGAAATTTTTAAATGCCGTCAATGTATATTTTTAAGTGCCAAAGTTTGTCACCACTCCACGAGCGGGTGCAATTATGAAGCATGACATAATGTAACATAACCTTTCACAATATAGAAAAAAAATTGGGCTAACTTTACTGTTTTTCTATTTTTTAATTCAAAAAAGTGTATTATTTCCAAAAAAATTACGTTTGTAAGGCCACTGCACAAATACAGTGTGACATAAAATATTGCAATAACTGCCATTTTATTCTCTAGGGTGTTTGAAAAAAAAATATGTATAATGTTTGGGGTTTCTAAGTAATTTTCTAGCAAAAAAAAAACAGATTTTATCTTGTAAACAACGCGTTTGAAAAATAGGCCAGGTTAAATTAAAATAGTTCACTCTTCCAAAAAAAAAAAAAGAGGAGAACATAACCACCGTACATATGCCTCGCCCCCCAGCCTCCACTGTACTTACCTCCATGGGGGGTGAGCCGCCAGTGCCCGTACAACCGATATAGGAATCTGGGGATTTGAAATTCCCAATCTTCTTCCTCTTCTCTTCAGCTCTTCCTGGATGGGTCACTGAGCAGGCACTGACCAATCAGAATTACTCCAGAAGCGCAGCACCGAGAAGAGGAAGAAGAGTGGGGATTTGAAATCCCTGGAGCACTGGACTGGCTGCTTGGGCACTGACAGCTCAGCATCCCCTAAGGTAAGTCAGTGGGGGGTGTGGAGGGTATATGGTTTTAGTTCACCTTTTCTATTTTTCCTGTATAGGTAAACTAACACTTTACATTTCAGACTAACCCATCACAACTAGCAGCATTAATTAACACTACTGGTGATCCATCTACCATTGCACAATGGTTTACCACCTCTGGGGGGAGGTACACTGCATTTAGTTGGCGCCCCCTGATATTTCCTGTATATATTGCAGAAATCACTTCGGTCTCATTGAGGTGTTTCTACGGATACTTTTGAACCTCTGAAATTTCTAGTATAATCCCATACCTTCAAAGCACATTCATGTGTATGATTATGTTGTAGCTCAGCTGTATCCTTACCTGTGCCATTCTTGATTATACCTCAGTTTGCAATGTATTCCATATAACGGGGTCATCTCTGCTCTCTTTACAAAAGTTATCTGACTAGGGTTGCATCAATACTAAGCATTTGCTCAAGTATCGGTACTCATGCAAATGCTCCAATACCTGAATCCGTTGCATTCAGGGTCTGTTCTTTCAGCTGTCAGCGGGATTCCCCCACTGACGGCTAAAAAAAAAAAAAAAAAGAACAATGCTAGCAATTATCCAATGTTAAGGAGCCGGGCCACCGTGTCCTTGACTCACTCAGCTGTCAGTGGGGTTCCCCTGTTGACAGCTGAAGTATAAATGAGCTGAAAAAAAGCAGTTGGGCAATGTTTATCAACAACATTGCTCAGCCCTGAAACAGAAAGATAAAAAGAAGCATTGTATTCTTTTTGTAGCTGTCTATTTACTCATCTACAGATCAAAGGGATGAACTTCGATCTGCAGATAAAGTCAGTTTAAAGCATCCTGTCAAGTAAAAAAAAAAGTGTTTTTGTTTTTTAAATTAAATGTTCCTCTGTTTAACCCATTGTTAACCCTTAATTTACGTAAATCAGCCTTAATTCACTCCTTACTCTCCTTCTCCATTTAATTATTATTTTCCTGTTGATTTTTTTTTCTACTTCTATTTTATAAACTATTAATAATTAAAACTTTTATCTTATTTGCTTTGTTCATTAATATTTTTACACCTTTAACATATATTTACATGTTCCACATTGGAAAAAGCACAACATTTATAAAAAAAAAAACAAATTCATTCGTAAATAACTTTTCAATGCTTTGTACAATTGCTGACAGCTGAAGTGTTAACAAAACAGTTGCCGGTAGGTATCAGTAATTGGTATTGGCGAGCACTATAAAAAAAAGGTATCGGTACTCGTAAAAAAAAATGGTATCGGTTAGAGCTGCACAATTCTGGCCAAAATGAGAATCACGATTTTTTTGCTTAGAATAAAGATCACGATTCTCTCACGATTCTCGCGGCGTAATATATTAAATATACAAAAAATTTGGGCTAACAGCACTGTTTAGGTTTTTGAAAGGGGTAATTTTTCAAAAAAAATTGCGTTTAAAAGTCTGCTGCGCAAACAGCATGTGACATAAACTATTGCAACAACCGCCATCTTATTCTCTAGGGTCTCTGCTAAAAAAAATATATATATAATGTTTGGGGGTTCTAAGTCATTTTCTAGCACAAAATAATGGATTTTTATTTGTAAACAGCAAGTGACAGGAAAGATTTAGTCTTTAAATGGTTAAACCAAACAACTATAGAAGGGGAGTTCACTCAGAGTTCAATGCCTTTGAAGTAAATGACTTTGTAACTCTTTTATCAATGATGACTCAGAAGTTGGCTGTCTGCCCAGACTTGGCTCTCTCCCCTGAGACTTAAGTCGCTCGCTCCGACTTGGAAAGACTTCAGGCACTTTTATTACTGTCAAGTAACTGCACTGAAAATCGCGGTAATGCCCAATGGAGATCGCAGGGGGGGGGGGGGGGTAGATCGAGCTCGCGATTTTAATACGATTAATCGTGCAGCTCTAGTATCGGTGCATCCTTATTCTCTATACAATCTTCTCTATTACCAACCCCCAGAAGGTCCTACTGAGCTGCTGTAAGGCGACGGATCCCCGGGGATTGGAATTATGGTTAACTGTGCCCATATGGTGTCTACATGGAGAACAAGCACCTGATCGTATGAACTGGTAATGCAGAGAGTCAACTAAATTATGAACTCTGAAGGGGTTTTATTGATAAGAAGTCTAAAAACTTGGCAACCCTAGCTGGACCATTATGGGGGTATGGGCCTGGAAGACACATCTTTAGGCACTGCATCAATGGGCTTGGGACCAGTGTTGCCAACCGTCCGTATATTTACGGACAGCCCGTAAATATAGGGCACTTTTCTCCCTGTCCGTGAATGCCCGTAGCAGGGGAAAAGTGCCAGTGAAAATGGCTACGATCGGCTCCGTTCGGAACTGCGCATGCGCAATTACGGAGTTGCCCGAGACGATACGATCCTTTCCTGTATTCGGCTGGCGGCGGCAGGCGGGGCCCGGACCAGGGGCGGGTCTGGCTGCTGGCAGAGGCTGTGCGGTACGCCTTCTCTTTACAAGTGATGAATGTCACACTGCCGCCAGTCTCTAATAACACCAGGAGCGGAGCAGAGCGGGTGGAATCGAGCCTCATGGTGGAGTGTGACTCTGCTGCCGGATGGACGGCATCCATCCGCGATCATGGTGGGATTCATGGACACCAGCCCAGGTACAGGGCCGGCACAGGTCGGTCAGACACAGACAAAGTCTTTGCTGTTTAGCTGCTTGTTAACCCCTAATGCAGCAGATTGATATATACATTTACCCAGATCCAGCTACATCTGTAAATCCATCATTTTACTAAAAAGAATGTTCCCGCTGGCAAAGGCAAATGTGAGAGCTGAAGACAATTTATTGTATTAGAAAGTGGCTTTTTTTAATAGGTACATCGTAAAACCATTCGTCAGCAAACATTAGGCTTTTAAATTAGAGCCCTTGTCTGGGCAATCTTAAACCACCCTCCCAAATGCTCCTTTACTGTACTAATAAAAAAATGAACTTTTTTTTTTTTACCTAAATCCATTGCCATACATCCTCCACTGGCGCCTCTACCAGGAGTGAAGGCCAGTGACCCAGCACTGCTGTCTGTGTGCAGGCCAACTGGACCACTTGCAGTACTTAATGTTCTACAGTGAATATGTGCAGGTTACCCCCCCCCCCCCGGGTCACCCTTGTAATCCAGTATTGTATTCTGTCTGTGCCCAGGCAAACTGGACCACTTGCGTTATATTTTTTTTCTTCAAGAGAATAGGTGCAGGTACCACCGCCCCCCTTCCCTAGGCCACATTAACCAGTAGATGATTGGTTACTCGGAAGCTTGGCGGTCCTAGCAACCAATCACCGGCTTGTTCATGTGTAAAGTTAATTGTGGCAGCTCCGGCTCCTGCCTTCCAACCAGTACCGTACAGTGTTGACATCTGTCAGTATTTTTACTGGCAGCCATTATAAATAAAGGGCACTTTTCTCCTACTAGTAAATGGCAGTGACAGAAAAAAAGTTATGGGTCTGGCGGAGTCGGTGCCTGAGCATGTCATGTGATGTTATGGTGCAAGGGAGTCAAGTGGACCACCTGGCGTGGAGAGAGACTGTCATTGTGACTCAGGAGGGGTCGTGTCTGTGATCTGTGCTGCTGCACACTGCTGTCAGTGTCACTGTCGTGTGTGTGCGCCCATTCTAATTTCTTGCTTTCCTGTGTCCTGTCCCTGAGATACTTACTTACTATATCGAAAATATTAATGCCTTAATATCTACCTTTAAGCACATTGCGAATTGTATATTGTACTTAATTCACATAAATACAGCGCCAAGATAAAAGGAAAAGAACACACAGGAGGGGGCCAGAAGCCCATATAATGTGTTCAACTGACAAAAAAAATTTGTCTTTGGGACCAATGCACAAAGTCAATGATTAAACATCCAGGTCTGGTACAGAACAGATGGTCAAAAAATCCTCAAAAGTGGATAAGGTGTATGCTTACCAGATTCTGGTAGTTAAAGCGCAAGGAACAAATCCTTTGGATATCAGCTCCACTCCGGCTCCTGTGGTCACGATGAAGGTGCCCTCAGCTATGGAAAAACCGCCTTCTGGATGGATCCTCCCAGATCTCCCCGGCCGGGATGGCGGATATCTCTCCAACACTCACCGAGGATTTTGGGAGACAGAAAGAGCCACAATCGTGTAATACCGTTTTAAAATGTATTTAAATAAAAAGGATTTGCATAACTCACTTGGGTACACGTGTAAAAGAGCTCTAAAATCAAAAATGAAGTGACAGAGGGTGTGGTGACCCGACGCGTTTCGGCTCACAAGCCGTCATCTGGGGTTCTTTCTGTCTCCCAAAATCCTCGGTGAGTGTTGGAGAGATATCCGCCATCCCGGCCGGGGAGATCTGGGAGGATCCACCCAGAAGGCGTTTTTTCCATAGCTGAGGGCACCTTCATCGTGACCACAGGAGCCAGAGTGGAGCTGATATCCAAAGGATTTGTTCCCTGCGCTTTAACTACCAGAATCTGGTAAGCATACACCTTATCCACTTTTGAGGATTTATTGACCATCTGTTCTGTACCAGACCTGGATGTTTAATTATTGACTTTTTTTGTCAGTTGAACACATTATATGGGCTTCTGGCCCCCTCCTGTGTGTTCTTTTCCCTTTATCTTGGTGCTGTATTTATGTGAATTAACCTTTGGAACAATTGGATCTATTGTTTATGCGAGCTGCCAAAAATAACACTAAGTGGACTGTGTTTTTTTCATACTTTGCATTTTACTGTTGGAGTTAGCGCGGGTTTTGCACTATTTATTCTACTGTATATTGTACTTGTTTGTAGACTAAATACTGAAATTTGCACTTAAAACTGTAATTTGTTTAAAGTTTGGAAATGCCAGTAAAAACGTGGCTGTGCCAGTAAATTTTGGGTGCCATGACAGTAAATTTCAATCTGGTAAATTGGCAACACTGCTTGGGACTTGTGTTGATGATGTGCAAGTGTGGCTTGCTTTTATGACAGTTTCAGGTGCTTTTGCCCGGAAGCTGATCTCATTCTGACAGACATTTGGACTCCTGAAGCTGCATCAAGCTGCCTTTGCATTGCAAATGACTTAAATTGGATAAGAGGGAGTTCTTATGGGAAACAAAAGCCCATCAACACAGGTCCTTAAAATTGTAATATAGTCTTGAGAACAAACCAGCTAGCTATAGCTTGAGCCACCTCTGTCATCTTATCTTCTTAAAGGCCATTGCATTTCCATAACACAATGGATGAAGGCAACATGAAACATATTGTAATCCTGTCATTACACCCACTTTCTAGATAACAATATACAACAAACTAACTTTCACTGTCTGCTTTGGGACCATAGCGTTATATTTTTTTACTTGAATAAGACCTTTTGAAACTAAAAACGAAACCTGTGCTAATAGGATTACTTCCTTGAAACAGATATATACTTGAAGCAAAAAATATATCATAAAATCCCACTGTGGATTCTTTTCAATAGCCATCAAGATAACGAAGAGAAAAATGGAATTAGCATTCATCAGGATATAACCAGGCTTGATGAATACTGTCCCAAAGATGTAATGATCATCTTCTAGGTTACTCCGCAGAAATTGCCTTTGAAGCTCATTTGCCTAATTGCATAATTAAAGGATAAAATACAACAATGTGCTCTTTTCAGAATGCATTATAATAAACTCTATTCAATTATGTATTGTTATGCAAAATGAATTCATCATCCATCTTGCTTTGTGCAGGCTTGCTTGCCTGAATTATTTGAAACTTTGTTGGCATTTAAGTTTGAATTAAACGAATAGGACTAGCCCTGTCAAAAAGTGTAGAGAAAATTAATATATGATGTCTTTCACGAAGGGGGCAGCAAGCTCTCCAGCTTTTAAGCTGCAAATCTGTAGGCTCTGGAACGTCTCCCTTGGCCTTAGGGATAACACTGTCAAAATATGTTATGGAAATATCAGAATGCAATCTCCATTTTTAAAATAAGTGTTTCAATTATTAAAATGCAGCTGGCACATTTCTCACCGAACATTTATTACTTTCACATAGTGATGTCAATGGGAGCTACCAGACACCAATGACATCATAAGGACGCAGCCTATCTATTTACTATAGACCAGTGACATCACTGAGAATGCAGCCTATCCCTTCACTAGAGACCAGTGACATCAATGAGAATGCAGCCTATCCATTCACTAGAGACCAGTGACATCACTGAGAATGCAGCCTATCCATTCACTAGAGACCAGTGACATCACTGAGAATGCAGCCTATCCCTTCACTAGAGACCAGTGACATCACTGAGAATGCAGCCTATCCATTCACTAGAGTCCGGTGACATCACTGAGAATGCAGCCTATCCATTCACTAGAAACCAATGACATCACTGAGAATGCAGCCTATCCATTAACCAAAAAACATAAGGGATCAGTAAGAAAAAAGTCCTGCTAAGTGTATGACTTTTTCTTTCATTTCAAGCTTTGCCAATGGCAGCAGATTTTTCTGCACAACAGCCAAACACCAGACTCTGTAAATGCTTTGTTCTATAATTTTGCTAATTATATATACAGTATCTTACAAAACTGAGTACACCCCTCACATTTTTGTAAATATTTTATTCTATCTTTTCATGTGACAACGCTGAAGAAATGACACTTTGCTACAATGTAAAGTAGTGAGTGTACAGCTTGTATAACAGTGTAAATTTGCTGTCCCCTCAAAATAACTCAACGCAGCCATTAATGTCTAAACCGCTGGCAACAAAAGTGAGTACACCCCCAAGTGAAAATGTCCAAATTGGGCCCAAAGTGTCAATATTTTGTGTGGCCACCATTATTTTCCAGCACTGCCTTAATGCTCTTGGGCATGGAGTACACCAGAGCATCACAGGTTGCCACTGGAGTCCTCTTCCGCTCCTCCATGACGACATCACAGAGCTGGTGGATGTTAGAGACCTTGCGCTCCTCCACCTACCATTTGAGGATGCCCCACAGATGCTAAATAGGGTTTAGGTCTGGAGACATGCTTGGCCAATCCCTCACCTTTACCCTCAGCTTCTTTAGCAAGACAGTGGTCCTCTTGGAGGTGTGTTTGGGGTCGTTATCATGTTGAAATACTGCCCTGCGGCCCAGTCTAAGAAGAGAAGGGATCATGTTCGTCACAGTACATGTTGGCATCCATGGCTCCCTCAATGAACTGTAGCTCCCCAGTGCTGGCAGCAGTTATGCAGCCCCAGACCATGGCACTCCCACCACCATGCTTGACTGTAGGCAAGACACACTTGTCCTTGTACTCAGGGCCATCGTTAATATTTATTGGACCCTGGGCAAATATTTTCTTGGGCCCCCCCATGCAATTTCACTCTCCACCTGCTCTGAGACATACAATGAATAGCAACTAGACTCAAAATCAGTTTACTGAATCAGATCAGCAGTGATTTTGATTGGTTGCCAAAGGTTACAGCATATCATTACCAGTTACTGACTGGTTGCTAGAGGTTACAGCACACATTATGGCTCACTGATTAGTTGCTAGAGGTTACAGCACATGCTTTCTGCTTGTTTGGTTGCTAGAGATTACTGTACATCAATACTGCTCACTGACTGGTTGCTAGAGGTTACTGCACATCATTACTGCTCACAGATTGGTTGCTAGAGGTTACAGCACATCATCTCCTCACTGCCTGAACACCATGGACTGCGGAGTGCAAAGTTGCTTTCCTGACACCACAGAAATGTGTTGCCCTTTAGCAGATACACAGCAGTGGCATCAATTATTAATGACACCCTCACGCATCTGCTGACATGTGCTGTGGAATTTCAAGCATGCCTTTTTCTCTCCAGAGGGCAGCATCCAGTATAGGTGATGGTGAATATGACCTCGGGGGAGGGGGCATGATATACATATGAATGCCACCTTTGTTTACATATCAGCACAGCTGGCCGCCACTATTTACATATGAATGCTGCCACTATTTACATATGAATTCCGGTTATTTACATGTAAACATAGGGTCTGCAGGTGAGTCATCTGTATACAACAATAGGGCAGAGTTGGGCAGCTTTAGTAGCAGCACTTAGATGTCGGGACACAGCACAGGTCTAAAACTTCAAGGGACAAGGGAATTTAAACCAGGATAGTTGGCAAGTATGAGGCAGCTGCTTTGGGCCCCACGACAATGACAGGGCCCAGGGCAGCTGCCCCTTTTGCCCTGCCTTAAAGACGGCCCTGTTTGTACTCCTCACCTGGTTAACGCCATACACACTTGACACCATCTGAACCAAATACGTTTATCTTGGTCTCATCAGACCACAGGACATGGTTCCAGTAATCCATGTCCTTAGTCTGCTTGTCTTCAGCAAACTGTTTGCAGGCGTTGATAGGACCAAATTTAAGGGAACAGGGAACTTCAAAATCTGGACACGACACAGGGCTGTAGATTCACGACGATGATTTCGACGGGTTGAGACGGGATA
>BLSH010323185.1:2193726-2206201 GCA_018402905.1 Glandirana rugosa | reverse complement strand
GAAAACTGCCAAATTTTACTTTAGTTAAAGGTCCAACAAAAGAACGGAATAACAGAGGAGCGCAGAGGTAATATTTGTAGTCGTAGAGCGCAAAGAGTAATACGGAGTAGGTGTGAAGACACTAACGCGTTTGTTCGACAAGGCAGAGTAAAGTTTATATAATGGTAAAAGGTCCTTGCTGTGGAGTATCCAATGTCACGCGGCCCGGCGTTACACGGCAGGAAGGAAGATTAGTATCTTGTAACTATAATAACAGTAAAGTAAGGGGTTCACAAACAGAAGTCAACCTACCTATGTAATGAAAACAGTAAGGTTGCATTTGAAAGTTTAAGGAGCATGTTGATTGGAGGGGGCAGCATAAACCTCAGCTTTACCTTTCACACTTCAGCAATGCTATAAATCTAAAAATTGCTAAAACAATGTAGAAGGCCGGTCTCCCCTTTCCTCCTTATATCTATCATTCGATGACAATGACAGCTGCGCCATCACTTTCCATCCAACTGAAGACAAACACTTGGGGAATGAAATGACAATAATATCAATGTTCTATGATTAGAAGGAAGGACGGCACATTGCGGCCCGGCGCACTGTAACCTATGAGGTGTCGTTCCTGGAAAATGGTAATATATTTGAAATGAGACGGAACAGCTTGTTTGCGCAATCACAGAAGTGTGGATGAGGCATAATGAGAAACGCGAGATGCTGATGTTTATAATGGAGACGCGAGGAGACAATAAGGCAAGAAAACAACCTGGAAATTGATTTCATTTTAAACCGTCAAAAGGCAGATAAGGGCAATGAATTTACATCTGACTCCTCCATATCAGCCACATTCCTCATTTTCAGGAAGAACGATGGCGTTAATAAAATGAAGTCTGGCGGGTACAATTAGGTTCTGGCTTTAATGGGAAATGGTGGAAAATGGAGTCATCAAAACAAGAAGGGTAGTAAATGAAATGTTTGCTTAACTTAAAACCTAAACTTCAGGCTGCATTTAAAATGCACCCATGTAGTGCCCCCACCCTCCCACACTAAAGAACACCAGAGGGCGCTATCTAAGTGCAGTATATACAGTAGATATAAAAGGTCTACACCAGGGATATGCAATTAGCGGACCTCCAGCTGTTGCAAAACTACAAGTCCCATCATGCCTCTGCCTCAGTGTGTCATGCTTGTGGATCTCATCGTCTTGCTATGCCTCATGGGACTTGTAGTTCTGCAACATCTGGAGGTCCGCTAATTGCATATCCCTGGTCTACACACTCCTGTTTAAATGCCAGGTTTCTGTGATGTGAAAAAATGAGACAAAGAAAAATCATTTCGGAACTTTTACCACCTTTAACCACTTCAGCCCTGGAAGGATTTCCCCCCTTTAGGACCAGAGCACTTTTTGCGATTTGGCACTGCGTCGCTTTAACTGACAATTGCACGGTCGTGCGACGTTGTACCCAAACAAAATTTGCGTCATTTTTTCCCCACAAATAGAGCTTTCTTTGGTGGTATTTGATCACCTCTGCGTCATTTCTGATCACCGCTATAAACAAAAGAAGAGTGACAATATTGCAAAAAACCCTATTTCTTGCTTTTTGCTAAAATACATATCCAAAAAAATATATATATAAAAAAACTAATTTATTCATGAGTTTTGGCCGATTTATATTCTTCCTCATATTTTTTGGTAAAAAAAATAGCAATCGGCGTATATTGATTGGTTTGCGCGTTTACGAACGATGAGAATTAATTTATGGGGTTTTTATTTTATTTTTTACTAATATTGCGGCGGACACGTCAGACACTTTTTTGGGACCATTGGCATTTATACACCGATCATGAAAATGCACTGATTACTGTGTAAATATCACTGGCAGGGTTAACACTAGGGGGCGCTCTAGGGGTTAACTGTGTTCCCTGGGATGTGTAACTAACTGTGTGGGGGCTGGGCTGACTGGGGGAGGAGAGTGATCACTGCTCCCATATACAGGACGCATACAATCAATCTCCTTCTCCCCTGTCAGAACGTAGATCCGTTGTTTACATACATGGATCCCCATTCTGTCACTGCGGGGAGCGATCGCGGGTAGCAGGCAGACATCGAGTCCACCCTACCCACTCCCTGGCTTCCCCTTTACACAGTGAGCGGCAATCTCGCAACCGCCATCAGGTGACGGCGATTCGCGATATCGAGCCAAGTTGCCGCCATCAATCCACGGCGGGCGGTCGACAACTGGTTAATGTTGACCTACATAATCTACAACTCTGCAACAATTGAAAACCAAATTTAAATCTTAGGTGGGGGGAAGTAAAAATAAAAAAATTAAATAATATGTTTGCATAAGTGTGCACACCCTTAAACTAATACTTTGTTGAAGCACCTTTTGATTTTATTACAGCACTTTTTGGGTATGAGTCAGCATGGCACATTATGACTTGGCAATATTTGCCCACTCTTCATTGCAAAAACACTCCAAATCTGTCAGATTGCGGGGGCATCTCCTGTGCACAGCCCTCTTCAGATCACCCCACAGATTTTCAATTGGATTCAGGTCTGGGCCATTCCAAAACTTCTTCAAAAATTCCTCTTCTGGTGAAGCCATTCCTTTGTTGATGTGGATGTAAGCTTTTGGTCGTTGTCAGGCTAAAAGGTGAAGTTCCTCTTTATTTTCAGCTTTCTAGTAGAAGCCTGAAGGTTTTGTGCCAACATTGACTGGTATTAGGTAACTGTTCATAACTCCCCCTACCTTGACTAAGGCCCCTGTCCCAGCTGAAGAAAAACAGCTCCAAAGAATGATCCGGTCACCACCATGCTTCACAGTGAGTATGGTGTTCTTTTGGTGATGTGCAATGTTGTTGTTTTACGTCAAACATATCCTTTGGAATCATAGCCAAAAAGTTCAACCTTGGTTTCATCAGACCATAACACATTTATCCACATGCTTTTGGGAGGCTTCAGGTCTAGCTGGGCTTGGAAGTTTTGCTTCGTAAGAAAAGGCTTCCATCTTGCCATACCCCATAGCCCAGACATATGAAGAATACGGGAGATTGTTGTCACATGTACCACACAGCCAGTACTTGGCAGATATTCCTGCAGCTCCTTTAAAAGAGAAGTATGGGTTTGGAGATTCTTTCCCCATACTTACTTGGATGCTGCATCTATCCCCCGGCGCTTCTACACTGAGAACCGAGCCATCAAACACCACCGATGCCTCGGTTCTCA
Organism: Glandirana rugosa; assembly: GCA_018402905.1. Lineage (NCBI taxonomy): Eukaryota > Metazoa > Chordata > Amphibia > Anura > Ranidae > Glandirana > Glandirana rugosa. Next base: position 2,202,987 of record BLSH010323185.1, on the reverse strand, counting down.
CAGATCCCCGAGCGGAGAGCTGTCGGCTGTCAGTTCTCTGATCTCAAGCTCAGCGCTCCAGTGAGCGTGGAGGGGCAGGGAGCGGCCGTCTCAGTCTCTCAGTGGCTCACTGAGAGCCTGAGATGGCTGTCGGTCCAGGTACCTGGCAGATCCAGGCTCCCATTGGCATGATGACGTGGTGCCTGGCCCGACTCTTGTGACGTCAGCAGAGAGCGGTCTTCAGTCCACTGAAAACAGGTCACAGGAGTGCATAGTAGCCCATTATGTTTTTACTTTGCAGGGGAATATAGAGGAAGTAAACCCTGATGTTAACCCCTTCCCAGCCAGTGTCATTAGTACAGTGACAGTGCATAGTTTTAGCAGGAAGAAACTGAACTAGTGTCACTGGTTCCCAAAAAGTGTCAGTTAGGTGTCCGATTTGTCCACTGCAATATCACAGTTCCGCTATAAGTCACTGATCGCCGCTATTACTAGTACAAAAAAATTAAAAATATCCCATAGTTTGTAGACGCTATAACTTTTGTGAAAAGCAATCAAAAAATGCTCATTGGGATTTTTTTTTACCAAAAATATGCAGCAGAATATATATTGGCCTAAACTGATGAAGAAAGTTGTTTTTTTACATTTTTTTTATTAGATATGTTTTATAGCAGAAAGTAAAAAATATTGTTGTTTTTTTTTTTCAAAATTGTCATTCTTTTTTCATTTTTAGCACAAAAAATAAAAACTACAGGTGATCAAATCCCACCAAAATAAAGCTGTCAATGTATCTATAACACCTCGCTCTACATTGCCCATAGGTTTGACAATACCAATGGGAAGTCCTTGATTTCTTAGCACACCAGTCACCTTCCTTTCAGTGTCAAAAATACAAAAAAATTACATCAATTTGTGTACAGCGCCGCACGACCGCGCAATTGGCAGTTAACCAGTGGCTTGACGGCGGCAACTTGGCTCGTTATTGCAAATCGATGTCACCTGACGGTGGCTGCGAGATCGCGCTCACTGCGTTCCGGGGGGGGGGGGGCAGGGAGTGGGTAGGGTGGACTTGATGTCCGCCGGCTACCCGCGATGCCCCCCCCTGAAGTGACAGAATGGGGGTCCGTGTAAGTAAACATGGTTCTCCGGTCTGACAGAGGGGGAAGGGATGTGATTGCATGCTCCTTGTGTATGGGAGCCGCGATCACTCCTCTCCTCCAGCCAGCCCAGCCCCCATACAGTTAGAACACACCCAGGGAACACAGTTAACCACTTACAGCGCCCCCTGCAGGTTAACCCCTTCACTGCCAGTGACATTTACACAGTAATCAATGCATTTTCATAGCACTGATCGCTGTATAAATGCCAATGGTCCCAAAAAAGAGTCAATATGGTCCGACATGTCCGCTGCAATATCGCAGTACCGCTAAAAATCGCAGATCGCCGCCATTACTAACAACAAAATGAAAAAAAAATGAAAAACCCCATAAATGAATTCTCATCATTCGTAAACGAGGCAACTTTTGCGCAAACCAATCAATAAACACCGATTGCGATTTCTTTTTACTAAAAATATGAGAGAGAATATAAACCATCCAAAACCGCTGAAAAACATTTTTTGTTTATATTTTTTTTGGGTTATGTATTATAGCAAAAAGTTAAAATTTTGGGTTTTTTTTTTTTGCAAAATTGTCACTTTTTTTGTTTATAGCGGTGATCAGAAATGATGCAGAGGGGATCAAATACCACCAAACATGGGCGTCCAAAGAAATTTTTTCAGGGGGGGGGCATCATTTTAAGGTCACCCATGCTATGCCGCTTTTTGACATTATCACGGTCAGAGACTGCAGACATAGTACAGGAGATGGTCAGAGACTGCAGACATAGTACAGGAGATTGGCCAGAGACTGCAGACATAGTACAGGAGATGGTTAGAGACTGCAGACATAGTACAGGAGATGGTTAGAGACTGCAGACATAGTGCTGGAGATTGTTAGAGACTGCAGACATAGTACAGGAGATGGTTAGAGACTGCGGACATAGTACAGGAGACGGTCAGACACTGCGGACATAGTACAAGAGACAGTCAGAGACTGCAGACATAGTACAGGAGATGGTCAGAGACTGCGGACATAGTACAGGAGACGGTCAGACACTGCGGACATAGTACAGGAGACAGTCAGAGACTGCGGACATAGAACAGGAGATGATCAGACACTGCAGACATACTACAGGAGATGGTCAGAGACTGCAGACATAGTACAGGAGATGGTCTGAGACTGTGGACATGGCACACGAGACGATCAGAGACTTCATACATAGCCCAAGAGGATAAGGACCTAGTGGGCAACCCCCGATCTGATCCCTGATTCCGGGGGGGGGGGCAATTGCCCCCCCTTGCCCCTATCTGCGGACGCCCATGCCACCAAAAGAAAGCTCTATTTGTGGGAAAAAAAGGACGCAAATTTCGTTTTGGTACAACGTCACACGACCACGCAATTGTCAGTTAAAGCGACGCAGTGCCGAATCGCAAAAAGTGCTCTGGTCCTAAAGTGGGAAATCCATCTGGGCTGAAGTGGTTAAAGTAACGCAGCGCCATGTCACAAAAAATGGCCTGGTCATGAAGGGGGATAAATCTTCTGGAGGTTAAGTGGTTAATGTGTTATGCAACTCACGATTGTAAAAAAATCAAAATAAGAAAATCAAAAATATGTTTTAGGTGGAGAGGCCCTTTGAGAGGGTCGCTAAAAAATGCTAATAGTAAAAAAAAAAAAAATAATAATACCAGTTGTCACCAATCCATCTCCTGTAGAACTTTCCGGAATGGTCTGTGAACGGATTATAATGTTTTACTTTTCTGTTCTGGAACACGGAGAATAGCCATCCTGTAAAGTGCCCGTCCCAACCATCACACTGCTAAATGAATTAGTTTTAATTATAATCCTTGACTCGTTAATCAGCCGGCATTTCATTCACAAACAGTGGTACTCTGAAAGCTAAATGTAATAATAATAGCAGTGATGCACCATCATGCTGTTCTGGCGCATCGGTCTCTACAGCATCGTGAGATGAAATTCAATTACGCCCCATTATTCTCTAACATTGGAGCTTTCACTGGAACATTCTGCTTCACGCCAGTCTCTCTCGCTCAGCATGCACTCCCATTATTTTCCTTAAAGCCAAACTCCAGGTAAATACGGTGAAAAAATCCGTATATGTCAGCCTAAAAAAACATTCATATTCCTGTTCATCCAGTTCTAAGATTTACACAGCTCTGCCACACAACACAGCCCTTTCTGGCAGGGAAAGAGACCTGGTTGTAAATCCTTACATATACCCAGTGAAGTAACTGGCCTCAGGTGATACACAAATCCTCCTATATACGTTGTACCTGTTTATCTGTCCTTTACATCCTTGTAAAACTCAAGAGATGAAAAGGATCTCGCAAAGAAGGGGGTGGGGAGCTGCAGTCACACATTGTACAAGAAAATAATGAACCAGAATGAAACTAAATGTATAAGGAGGAGAGGAGTCCACGATGTCTACACGACAGAACTGTATTATTAAACCTAGAAGCAGTGGCGGACCGTGCATTGTGTGCCACCCCCCCATCCCTGCCACCGCCCCCCCATCCATGCGCCCGGCCCCTTTCAGGACGCCAAGTGCATGGATTCCTATGGCGGGGGTGTTTTTTTTTTTAAGCACCTGATTAGAGCCAGAGGCTCTAACAGGCTTCAAAAATGGTGGGCTCAGGGCGCAGAGAGTGCACCCCGATCCCACCCAATTGTGTGAACATAGCAAATTAATTTTCACTATTTTCACACTACAGTGCCTCCTCGCCAATCAGGAGGCAGGTCGGTGAGACCTGTTTTCCTATTGGAGGCCTGGCCCTAAGGAAGAGGAAACACGGAGTGGAGCACAGGAGACACGCTCTGGAGGACACCTCCGCTGCTGCTCCTGCCACTCTGGAGGAGACAGAGGAGAGGAAAGTGGACACCACAGCCCAGTAAGTGGGTCGGTGTGAGCGGTGGGTGCCTCTGAGCCGTGAGTCCCACGCGTGGGGGGGGGGGGGGTGCTGTCAGTGTCTGCTGAGCTATATACCCTGATCTCTGAGGCTGTGCTATATACCCTGATCTGTAATACTATATACCCGGATCTGTGATGCTGTACTATATACATTGATTTGTGATGCTGTGCTATATACCCTGATCTGAGATGCTGTGCTATATACCCTGATTTGTGATGCTTTGCTATATACCCTGATCTGTGAGGCTGTGCTATATACCCTGATCTGTGATGCTGTGCTATATACCCTGATCTGAGATGCTGTGCTATATACCCTGATTTGTGATGCTGTGCTATATACCCTGATCTGTGATGCTGTGCTATATACCCTGATCTGTGAGGCTGAGCTAAATACCCTGATTTGTGATGTTGAGCTATATACCCTGATCTGTGAGGCTGAGCTAAATACCCTGATTTGTGATGTTGAGCTATATACCCTGATCTGTGAGACTGAGCTATATACTCTGATCTGTGAAGCTGAGCTATATACTCCTGTTCTGTGATTCTGGGGCTGTATACTCTGTCCTGTGATGCTGAGCTGTATACTCCTGACACTATGGGTGGAAGCAAGTGGAATACAGGGGACGGAGTGGGTGAATTATATAAGGGGTGGGGCTTCTGCAAAGTGGGAGGGGTCAAAAAGGAAGGGTGGGGTCTGGTGTCCCCCCATCCTAAAACTTCACCAGCCGCCACTGCCTAAAGGTTGGATATATGTGACCCACGATTGCCGGACCCAAATAAATTTGCCATGTGTATCCGAGAGGATAGCTGTCAGATTCTCGTTCACTGTGATATCGTTCATTCAATTCCTGACTGCCTCAAAACAAAGTACAGGAGTCTTCCATGTCTCTGCAATAGTTAGTTGCAGTAAAAAAATGCAGAGCTAGTTGATGCTCCAGATGAAGCAATTCAACAATTGGTTTACCAAGAAGAGCTTCGTAGGGATCCTTTTTGAGACTAACATGAAATATATTGCGGAGAAGAGTGTAAACTTGGACCCATAACCTGCAAACCTTTGGGCAAGACCACCAAATATGTGCCATAGTGCCTTCCTGTGAATATCCCCGGAAGCAGAGGAGAATAAGTTGGGACAAAACGAGTCGTATAGTACCATCTATACAGAACTTTATAAGCATTCTCTAATAGAAACACAAGTTCTAGGTGACACTTTTCCAATTTGTAGCAAATTTGCGTGGCAAGTCTCTAGCAAGAGCAAAGTTGCAGTGGTGAGTCTACAGCAAGAGCTCTGCAGGTCTACAGCATGATAATTCAGCCACAGCGCCCCCTGTGGTGGGAGGACTATTGCACAACATAACTGAACCAGAACTTGCAGCAGACTTGCAGAATGTTTGCAAAGAAAGTTGATCTGGAGTCATGCAATGCGGACTTGCTGCAATAGTGCAACAAACTTGTGAAGCCTGGCAAGTCTAGCAACAGCTTAGCAAGTCATTTTCAAACTTGCAGCACAACTGCTTGCTATGTCTGAGCTCTGCTGCACATGAACTGCAGTTCAAATTCAGGTAATTATACTGCTTGTATGTACAAAAAAATGCATTAATGATGTATTAATGAATATAAAGTTGCCGTAATTTGTGTCTTTTATACCCGCCTGGAGGTATTTTAATAGTTGAGCCTAAAGTTCTAAAAAGTCAGGCAAGATTTTTTTTTTCCTGTTTTAAGGCGCCTATTATTATTTTTTTACATTAATTCTTAATAGTTTCATTCTAATTCATTTGGATGAATTAATATTGTTTTAGGGATTATTGATGGATTTGTATGATTGTATACTGTTATTTTATGGTGTCTGACCTGCAATTAAGGTATTTTACTTAAACCGCTTTATAAATGTTCAGCACTATATATCATAATAACGCAGTCAGTAAAGATTTACCGCTTGTACTATAAAGCAATTTCAATACACATATTTTTATATATATTTTTGCTCTACTTACCCCTTTAGAATCAATGACTCCAGGCTTTGCATTAAATTTCACAGTCTTCAACCGCGCTCTCTCTCTTCTTTCAACCCTACAAGAATGTATGAAATGAGTTAGGACTATATGTATCCAATGCAAAGATGTGTGCCGGACTAATTATTCACTTAATATAGAACTGTAAGCAACAGTTTTAAAAAAGATAAATATTATGCACTGTCAATAGCATTAAATTGTTAATAAACCCCGGACCCTGCAGTCACTATATCTGGTCTCCCACAGTACACAGAACATGGAAATGCAATTATTTTAGTAAATATAAACTGATAAATATCTTTTCTCATCAGCAGTATATAGAAGTCTTGTGACTTCTATCAGTGTTTGGTTAAAGCTTGTAGGAGTTTTCATTCTCCTCTGACTGTCCTATGAGGTTGTAAGACCCCTGACCCTCTGTCTGGACAGTGCTGATTGGCCTTGTGCTGATCACATGCACCACCCCCACACCCAAAATAAATAAAAAAAAACTCTCTAGCAATACACACCACACTGAGCATGTGCAGCTTCTCCCCAAGGCTCTGATCTAACAGGGGATGGATTGGGGACAGTGGAACAAGGGGAGGATCAGAGAAAATAGGATCAAACAACCTTTTTACACAATGCAGAGGATTAACCCCTCAGGATCCACAGTGAGTAGAACAAGCATGCTTTACTGCACATACAGACTGATTTTACTGTTGTGGGTTTAGTAACATTTTAACGCATCATTCCCAAGGCAACCTCTGTCACCTGTTGATCCTGCCAGCAGATTTATTTTCCTACTTTTTGTACCAGGCTAAGCTGTCCAGCCGAAGGTGCAATCCTAGGAGTTAGAATAAACCCCTACAACACCGACTAAAGTTAGATTTTAATTTGTTTGTGTTTTGCTCAACTACCACCAGCCTGTAATGCCGCTTCATTCCTAGTTTTCAGTTTCCAGTGCTGTCATAGTTTGACTAAGATTACTTTGTCATGCAAAACTGTACTCAAATTAATTTTATATAATTTTTTGAGACATATAGAGCTTTCGTTTGGCATTCGGTTACCTCCATTGGGTTGGCCTGTTTGGGGCCCATAATAAAGACCAAATTGGGCAGTCATTATTTTTCGGTGGCCCTTTGCTTGATCCTATTTGGGTGGGCGGGAGTATTTGTGATCTCACTGTGGATGTTCAACCTCTCTGGTAGTTGGTGTCCCATCATATTAATGATGTTCTTCTACATATTTTACACCCCTGAAGAATGAAATTCTGAGTTTTTGAAACGTGTCAGGTGACCTCTGTTTGTTTGATCCATAAATGCATGGTAACCAATCAGCTTCTAACTTCAGCTTGTTCAATTAAGCTTTGGCAATACAATCTGGATGCTTATTGGCTAGGCTTCCATGCAGAGCTGCCCCAGATTTTGCACTCTACAGTTTTAGTAAATCCACCCCTATTGCAACCCTTTTCAACCAGGGTGCCCAGACACCCCAGGGTGCCTTTAGGTTCCTTTAGGGGTGCCCTTAGCAAAATGTCTGAAAATTGCCCAAAAATTGTACACAAGCCAGTGGGTGGATGAAGCCTGCCTTTTAGTTACACAAAGTCACAGGTTTTCATTGTGCACCATTATAACCTTCCAGCTGCCAACATCCTAACAACCAAGGACATCACTGGTTGATTAAGGAGGGCTTTGGGGGGTGTGCACAGTATCTTTGTTTGCTCCTCCCCTTCAGCACTGGGGTTATGCTAGCAAAGAGAGGGAGAGAAACACTTGAATACTAGTCAGTACCCGAGTGCAAAGCTGGAGGAGCAAATCACCGCTAATGTTGGGTGGCTCAAGTGTGTGGATGTTGCTGCAATATTTTGAAACTATTAGTTTAGTTTTTTTAGATTTTAGAATGGGGTGCCTCAAGAGTGTACATAATTTTAAAGGGTATCCATTTTACTATCCAGTGATGTTATTTTGATGTAAAATAATTTTAGGCACCACATGAAGCGGCTGTTTGAGCCTGTGGCGAGGTCTGGTGTGGATTGGGGGGGCACTTTACGTTTTTTTGTTTTTTTTTAGAGTTTCAGCTCTTCTGTTAGGAAGCTGGCAGGTGTCGGCTCTTATAACTGAGTTCCGGCCAAAATATGACTTTTAAAATAAAAATACCCCTACAATACTCATGCCTCGTGCAATGTAACAAAGGTATGCTGTAAACCAGGGATATGCAATTAGCGAACCTTCAGCTGTTGCAAAACTACAAGTCCCATCATGCCTCTGCCTCTGGGTGTCATGCTGTGGCTGTCAGAGTCTTGCTATGCCTCATGGGATTTGTAGTTCTGCAACAGCTTGAGGTCCACTAATTGCATATCCCTGCTGTAAACTATGCCCAGTTTTCTATTTGTGCAGCATTGTTTTCTTACTTTATGAAGTTCCTGCACAGCGCGGCCATCTCCAGTGTGGGCATCTCAAGCCGCAGTGTCCTTCTTCCTGGATTCCGTGCATGCTGGCTACCCAGCATGTACCTGACAATCTTGCGCATGTGCAGTCAGTGTGATGCAATATTGATCAGCTTGACATGGCACAGCCATGCCAAGCGGACCAAGATTTTCCATAGACGCCAATGTTAAATGTAATGGGAGCAATGCTATGCCAAGCTGACCAAGATCTCCCAGGAGCCAATGCAAAGTTGGAAATGACAGCACCGAGGCCCCTAAAGGAGGCAGTGAAATTAGATATAGGCATAACTCATGAGTGAAAAATGTGGGTGGAACTCCGCTTTAATAACCAATCACTAGAGTTGAGCGAACACCTGGAAGTTCGGGTTCTGCTGGTCCGTCCGAACTTCGGGACAAAGTCCGGGTCCGGGTCCGGACGGAACCCGAACGATCGCACGGACAACGAACCCCATTGAAATCAATGGGGACCCGAACTTTTAGGCACAAAAATGGCTGTAACAAAGTCCTGGAAAGCCCCAGAGGGCTGCAAAAGGAAGTAAAATGGGGGTAAGGGTAGGGCAAGTGCCCTACAAAAAAATGGGGACAGGGAAATAACTGTAAATATTTTTAAAAAAATAAAAACATAAAAAAAGCAAAAATGGAGGTGAATGTGGATCATCTTCAAACTGTGTCTGAAAAGTATTAATTAACGGTAGAAGCCATATAACTGTTCTAAAATCATCTTCAAACTAGGGCAAGTGCCCTACAAATAAATGGGGATAGGGAAAATAAATTAAAATCAAGTAAAATAACAGGAAGGGGGGTGGATGTGGAGTAGGAGCC
>BLSH010323185.1:2176176-2189255 GCA_018402905.1 Glandirana rugosa | reverse complement strand
TTTACTGTGGTCACGATAAAAGTACAGTAAGGGAACCACTTCTCGTCTCACTTTACAAGACAAAGGGCACACAAGTAACACATCTTTTTTTATTTACATCACGAGTCTATACTATTGTAACAGACATTATCGTTACGTGAAACTACTTGTAATTTCCCCATAATTTGGGTTTTCGTTTGTAAGTGATATAATGTCGAATAACTAAAGAATCCCAGGAAAGTGTGCCCACAAGGTAGACAGGTAAAAAGTAGGTAGGTAACTGTCTACTTTTTTCCTGTCGTTACATATGGATACCTGTTTGTCTACATGAACCCGAACGATTTTTGAAATGTCCGGGTCCGGGTCCGTGCCACGGACACCCTAAAGTTCGGTACGGACCCGAACGTTACAGTCCGGGTTCGCTCAACACTACCAATCACTCATCACTGTCCATTTACATTTGTTTAGAGACTTGTCCCGTAAAAATGAACCTGAACAGACACGGATGTAAATGGATGATCATCCGTTTACATCTGTTTGTCCATAGGTATACATTGCTGTCCTTTTTTCATCTGTCAATGGATGGATGAAAAATGGACAGATGGAACACCCGTGTGAAAGGACCCTAAGAAATCAATAAGCTGTAATATAGTGAATGTTTGCTTTTGGGTTTAATACCCCTTTAATGTTCATCAAAGTGCATTGCTATTACAGACAATGTTATCATATCTGAGCACTACATTTATTTTTTTCTACACAATGAACACACGGGAAACAGAACATTTCACTCTGCTCTTCACCAAGGGAATGACATGAAAATAGCACTGGTGTCATTTATTTCTCTCTTGGGCTCTATTCTGATGCTAATCAAACTGACAGAAGATTTGACACAATTCAACATAAAAACAATGAAATATGAAAAATTATTTAAAAAAATAGATAAGAAGCAAGTATGTTTCTTTTGTTCATAAGCACCAAATACATATTTTATGGTTCTACTTTATAAATGCAAACATACAATTTCAACCAGTTTAGCCGAGGCATACCTGCATTTAACCTACCCATTCTTATATGTACTCCTACTATGGAGGCTCTGGAAAATTAGCGTTAGGACAGCAGTATATACTTATTATTATTATACATGATTTATATAGCGCCAACAGTTTACGCAGCGCTTATATACAGAGGTCTCTTGGCATGGGCACTGTTTCTTACGCATATATTTGCAAGTATGTGCAAACAATAGCCTCTGTTTTTAATGTAAACTGTTAGACAATTCGTTTTTTTTGCAGGCTAGTCAGTAAGTGTGCTGGGAAATCGTTTGTTTGTTTTGCATACATTGCCATTCCATGTGCACCTTGCTGCAAAGGCCAGTTATAGATTGGGGCGGTTGCCACTTTTTTGTACAGTTGAACAAATTAGGTGCAGGGACGCACTTGATGCCTTCGCTGCCATTGTGCTCTTGCTGGGCGCCCCTGTGCCTTTAAGGAGGGGTGGGCTCCCTCCAGGCATACCGGCCCTCAATCTATCCTTTCTTATATGTGCTCCTACTATGGAGGCTCTGGAAATGTAGAGTTAGGACAGCAGTATATACAGAGGTCCATTGACGTGGGCACTGTGGCTTATGCATATACACTATAGTGTCAAAGGTATTGGGGCGCCTGCCTTTACACGCACATGAACTTTAAGGGCATTCCAGTCTTAGTCCGTAGGGTTCAATGAGTTGGCCCACCCTTTGCAGCTATAACAGCTTCAACCCTCTGGGAAGGCTGTCCACAAGGTTTAGGAGTGTCTATGGGAATGTTTGACCATTCTTCTAGAAGCACATTTGTGAGGTCAGGCACTGATGTTGGATGAGAAGGCCTGGCTCGCAGTCTCTGCTCTAATTCATCCAAAAGGTGTTCTATTGGGTTAAGGTCAGGTTTTTGTGGAGGGCAGTCAAGTTAATCTACCCCAAACTCACTCATCCCTGTCTTTATGGACCTTGCTTTGTGCTCTGGTGAGCAGTCATGTTGGAACAGAAAGGGGCCATCTCCAAACTGTTCCCACAAAGTTGGGAGCATGAAATTGTCCAAAATCTCTTGGTATGCTGATGCCGTAAGCGTTTCCTTCACTGGAACTAAGGGGCCAAGCCCAACCCCTCAAAAACAACCCCACACCATAATCCCCCCTCCACCAAATGATTTGGACCAGTACACAAAGTAAGGTCTATAAAGACATGGATGAGCAAATCTTTGTTTGTCATGTGCATTGCTCTTCCATGTGCACCTTGCTGCAAAGGCCAGTTATAGATTGGGGTGTTTTCCACTTTTTTTACAGCATAGCCAATATACCACTGCGGGAAAACCAAAACACCCAAACCTCCATTGGGATGGTGACCATGGTAGGTCTTGAACCAGGAATCCTCCCATGCCAATATTCCCCAGTGCTATGCCCCAATGATGCCAAAACATGCATATCATTTTGGGTCCATATCTACATAACACAACACAAAGTGATGTCCCTCTAGCTCAGCATTCTTATCTTTAGCATTTTACTTAGAGAATGTTTTTTTTTTTCTAACAAAGCAAATAGCTAAATATACAGCTATATATAGATGTTGTTTTGCCTGCCAAATTATTTGTACTTCTGCCAATCCAACCTCAAGATTTGCACATCTCCGCTACACAGCACAGTCCTATCTGGCAAGGCAGGAGACCTGGTTTTCCTCTGCTGCAGTTAAGCAGCCTGTGAATGGACAGTAAGAGAGAACCTTGGGGTGCCTTCAGGTTTCTTCAGGGGTACCTTGGCAAAATGGCTAAACATTGCCCAAAAATAGTATATAAACCAGAGATGGAACACATATAAATTAAAAAATAAAACTGCACTACCTAGTTATATAATGATGAAAGAGCAGCAACTTTTCTGTGAGAGACACAGCAAATATACAGTCAAAAAAAGTTGGGCACGGTGCCCCAGGACAATGTCATCTTGTGACGAAGCGCGTAGGGAGGAGCGGCTTGCTGACGTCACCGTGTTTGCACAAGTCCCAGGACGGTCTGCTTTCTGTGAGCCGGCCGGCTTTTTATTGCGTGTTTACACCACTTTGCTGTAAGTGCAACTCATTTTTAACCCTTAATAAATGTAAAGGATTTATACTATTGAAGCCTTATCTTTCTTTTGGGGTCCTGTATGATGGAGCCCCTTCCGTGAATGGTGGATGCTCTTCAACCGGATTCCCTTAGAGGATTAAAAGACCCTGGCTGGATATATAGTCATAAGCGAGGAAGACCTCTCGTAATAGGAGGTCATAAGGAGCTGGTAAGCGCCCATTCTGCTAGGTGGTGTTTTTTTTCTCTTGAAGACAATTCACTATTTAATTATTAATAGCGCACCGTGGGATTTCTTTTTACCTTCATCACTGTGTAGACTTTTGTCGCAGCCTGTTTGCTGCATGTTTATTATTTGTTTATGTCATCACTTTCACAATTTGTATAGTAGCGTAACTTAAAGCGGAGTTCCACCCAAAAGTGAAACTTCCGCTTTAAGGGAACGTGACCCCCCGACATGCCACAATTGTCATGTCTTTTGGGGGGCAGCCGGGACCCTGTTTTGACAGGGTTCCAGCTACACTTCCTCTCCTGGTGCCATGGAACCGGAAGGAAGTTCACCTCCCCCACCTGGCAATCTTCTGGGACACGTCACAGGTCCCAGAAGATACGTCGGCCATTCACAAAGCGCAGCGCGACTCGCGCATGCATAGTGCGCGCCCGGCTTTGAAGCCAAAGCCGGTCGCCCACACTTGTGATGCCGGTGCAACTGAGGGGGGGGGGAGAAGAGTGAGCCTTCAGGCGGCCGTGTCGATGGAGCCTGGGACAAGTAAGTGTCCAATTGTTAAAAGTCAGCAGCTACACTTTTTGTAGCTGCTGACTTTTAACTGGGTGGAACTTTACATTTTTGAGAGATAGAACAAGCCTGCCTTTTATTTACACAAGACATATGTTTTCATTGTGCACCATTACAGACTTCTAGCTACTGGCAACCTAACAAGCAATGATGTCGTCAGTTGATAAGGAGGATTTCAGGCACCTGGGCAGCATCCTTGTTTACCCCTCCGGTGCCCGCCTCCATCAGAACTGGAATCACATTAGCTGAGTCAGGGAGAAAAAAGGGGGGAAAGAGAAACATTGGAATACTAGTCAGTACCAGTGTGGTGGACGTTGCTGCGTTCTGTAAAACAATTAGTTTTGTTTTCTACATTTTAGGGGTGCCTCGAGGTCGTACAAAATTATAAAATGTGTCTTGACTGAAAAAATGTTGTGAAACACTGTGATAGAGAGAAGATCTTCAGACCTGCTGACAATGTCACAGGGGAAAGAGATTGGTAAAGACCACTTTTGTAATGTACACAATAAATATAATATAGCCTTACTTACTAGTAAAAAAAAGTAAAATGTAGCCACCGTAAGAGGCGTCTAGTATTTTTTTCACTTGTAATAGTTTTTATCACTTGGTTTCTCCCCAAGGTTGCTGCTGCTCCCTGCTGCCACCACTGGGGGTCACTGCCACTCAGGCCTAGAGTCAAGGGAGTGGCATCTGTCTTTAGCTATTGAGCATTTACACAGGGGTAGGCAACCTTAAAGAGGTGGAGATCTACCTGAACAACATGGAAGAAGTCAAAGATCACCAGGCACAGGGTCGCCTGCTCACACCTGATTTAAACCTCTAATTGCAGTACTACCGTGTTGCAAGTGCATGCATTGCATGGCAATCATGGGTGTAACCACTTGCCGACCAGCCACCACAGCTATACTGCGGCAGGACGGCTCTCCTGTGTGAATCACCGTGCCGGTATGATGGTTCGCGCACTAGATCTCGTGGTCATGAGACAGGAGCCGGCACTACAGAGGAGGCATCAGCTTATGTGGCTCTTGCTTCCTACTACAGCTCCAACTTTACAAGTAGTCCCTCTGCATTGCACTCTGGTTGATGCTTTGGAATGGCAGGTCAGCAAAGCTAGACCGCGATCTACCAGTCACCTGTCCGCGAGCTACTGGTAGATCGTGATCTACAGGTTGCTGACCCCCCATTTACAGTATGTCCCCTCTGGCAACCACTAGGAGATTCATGGCCAGTGGTGCATGCTGTGGGAGGATGTAAATATTTGGAAAGTAGACCAGTGAGTTCTCTTTCCCCCGGGCTGCAGCCTAGGGAGGGAGGTGTGTGCACTGGTTTGTGATGTGTAGGCCAGAGTCTTCCTGAGACCTAGCTCAGAGTAATCAAGCCGGCATGCATGATTAAAGAGGGTACCATATCCAAGATGGTAGAGACAGAGGATGGAAGTTGTGCCGTAAGGGGATTGGTGTCTGCCCTCAGAGGATACTGGCACCTCCTTGGATAGAGGAGAAGGTAGTGGAGTCTGGAGCTCATTGGCCGGAAGACACCTATACCCTAACCCTCTTTCCCTGTGAGTCGGAGCAAATAAAACACTGAAATTACTGGTGCCCCCTTCGTTGATATGACTATCTCCACTGCGGCCATGAATCCACCTTGGGATAATGTAAACCTACCCCTGCGTTGAGGGGTATATTACCCCAGGCAGAAGGTGCGCTACACTACCAATCTAACAGTAGTTCCAAAATCTGAGGGAGGAATTTGGACGACTTTTAATTATGTTCCCAGAAGATTGGCTTTAAACTACAAGGCAACAGAATATAAAATAAGCATGTTATCATGTAGCTGACCCTAGGGCTAGAAAATATCAGTGATGGATATTATCTAGCAAGGATGCCCTACGTATGATTATAATAATAATGTTTGATTAAATATATGTTTTACTAATGCTTAAATTATTTTATTAAGTGAAACTTCCGCTTTAAGGGAACGTGACCCCCCGACATGCCACAATTGTCATGTCTTTTGGGGGGGGGGGGGCAGCCGGGACCCTGTTTTGACAGGGTTCCAGCTACACTTCCTCTCCTGGTGCCATGGAACCGGAAGGAAGTTCACCTCCCCCACCTTACGTGCTGATATAAGCTTCTTTATATAACAGGTTTGCTTGCTAGAGGGAATTTGCAGAAAGATGTTATTTGAACAAATTGTTGTCCTCCTGTATCCTTTAGAATGCCTTGTTGTGCAATGAGAAGAGACAATTAGTCTCTGCATATTCATACAGTAAGGCATTTCAAAGTGTGGATCATGGTCAAGCTGACAAGGCATTCCAAAATAACAGGAATTAATGTCTTTTGTAATTGTTTTATGTGTTGCTTTTGCAAATTCTTAAGTGAATAAATTAAGGCAACCTAATTATAGTTTAAAGGTGTCCCATTTAGATTAAGCCGTTAGGTCCTTGGTACAGTTATTAATCTCTCTACTTAATTCACTTTTACTTTGTAACTCTTCTCTTTGAAATAAACTTTCAAAATTATTTTCCTTCTCAATAACCTTACCCAGATGCAACCAAAATGTCAAGAAAAACAAGACAATTGAGCTTTACTTAGATTTTCCAGCCTTAAAATGCAATAAAAAGTCAGCTTGACCTGCTTCCATGGTAGCATACTCAGTTAATGTGGTTTCCTTAAAGCCTTCAATGAAAAATTCATTAAACCAGAAAGAAACATTCTTTAAACAGTTGGGGAAGTACAAGATGTTCCCTAAAAGTGGACACTCATATTTAAAGGAAAAACATGTGTTATATGTTTTCTGGGTATTAACATTTGTTTTTCGGCAGACCTATAGTCTACGTAATATCCATCGCTGCCATGTCAACCCTAGTCTTTTTCCCTTATCATTGTGAGCAAGCCGGGAGTGATGAAAAGCATCAAGGAAGGTTTAGACATTTTTATATGCAATCATTTTGTTGACAATTAATAAATACGGCAAGAAGTACAAGTAGCGTGAAGCCGATACATTTTTTTATATTTCTGAGATTGGAGGCAGAATACAGAAGTCAGCACCCAAACTGCCCATGTACAGGAGTGGCAAGTCTTGAGGTGAGTTGTGAATTTGAGTATGACTTTATCGGTCCTCACTAGTGGTAAATCCCATGATCCTGCATTAAGGTAAAACTTTTAATGCCCTAATTTATCATTTGCAATGGGTGTGTTAAATAGCACTGATGGTATGCTAAAGTGGCCTCCCAATCAATGTTGTATTTCATGTTAGCATGTCTTAAAGCCCTTCTACAGACAAAATGTTTATTGCAGTTTTTAACAGAGTGGGCAACCATTGTCAAGTTTTTATAGCCGTATATATTCTAACTGGAGACATAGCAGGGTTAAGAAATTAGAGGGTGTCACCGGGACAGAAAAATAAATAAGGACAACAACCTGAAATTTGTTCTAACCTCTTCCCACTCTACTAAATACATGTGTTTTTGTTGCTGCCTGACCCAATTAGAGAGCTAGCCCATTGCTTCCTGTTGTTGTAATGCTCTGTTAAAGGGACAGGAAGTGAGGTTTAATTTCCCCAGCAGGGATGCAGACAGTAATACAGACTTGGAAGAGTAGGTAGAAAGGAGCGTCCGGTGGCCAGTAAATAGAAGCTGTCTTCACGTATGACGAAACGCATAGGGCGGAGCCACGCACACACGCTACCATGCATTTGCAACTGCCCATTGGCCATCTTTGTTTCTGGAGGAAGAGATTCTGTTGTCTCCTGTACATGCTTTTTTTCTGGGTACTATGTAAGTGCATTTTTAGTCAGTAATTTCTCCTTGTTTGTGATTCTACACTATTTAGAGCATTTCTTCATTACATGTAAAATTGCACCCTTTAACGCTACTGAATTAAGTTGGGTTACTGTGAAGGGAGTGATAAATATAGAGGAGGTTTTGGTTAATCTTTTGGGCATTTCCATGAAGATTATCCCTTTGCATGATCTTGGCTTCAAGGTTTTAATGAGTTTTTATTTTTTATATAATCTTTATTTTATTTAATATTTTACGCCATACAAAACAGTTGACAGAAAAAGGAAAGGGAAGGCAAAATTCACCTAAAAAATACTGATATTGGTAGCGCAATAAGTCATTACATCATGAATAGAACTATAACTATTACCAGCCCATCCCTGTCCTAGATTTTCGATCTAAGTGGACAGTCCCCTCAAACTTTGGGGGAAGGAGAGAGGGCTCGCACAATAAATCAAAGCAGAAACCTTACAGTATCTTAGGCTCACATAAAGTAAAGTAGGAACATATAAGACATGAAAAATATACAAAAATAAAATTAAAATATACTCAAGGCCTCTATAAATCGGTAAGCACACCTGGTTCATCGGCTTATGGAATATATGTAAACTGGGAACACCAATGCTAGTTCTGTATCTTATTCTAAACCTGATTCAGGGTCCGGTTCGCCTGGACAAGTTGCCCTAATGCAGGATCCGCCAAAGTTAACAAAGCAAAATCTAGACTAGAGAAGACTGGGACCTCTCCAGAGGTATGACTCTGCCATGGGGCCCAGATTGAGTCGAAACTCTCATGAGTTCCCTTGCATATGGCCACCCATTCCTCTGCTTCCACGATCTCCATCACCTTCCCAAGCCAGTCCAGCTCACTCTGAACTTTGTGGGCTCTTCCAATGAATTGGTATAAGGTTCTTCACAACATTGAGGTGGTGAGGGAGAGCACTGCTTTTATAGGGAGAGAGGGGGATGGGGGGGGGGGGGGTGTGAAGCAAAAAGTGCTTCGGGGAAAAAGGTACGTCGATACCTAGACTATCCAATATGCGGATAAGCAGACCAAAACTGTGATAACAACAGACAGTCCCACCAAATATGGAGGAGTGTTCCCTATAATGATATCGCATGCTAGACACACGAAAAGCTGTGGCTATCAGCCATCTTGTTCAGAAATCAGCCATGACAGTTTAGAGTACTCCCTCTTTCCTTCCTTCAGCCATGGAAATCCTAAGCTCACTCTAAAAGAACCGTTATCTCGGCAAAACTGAGTCACCAGGGTGTCTGGTTTTGCTGGCCAGTCCATTAAGAAATGCCGAACATGCCATCAAAGGAGGCCCAGAGTTAATGAGGGTCATAAAGGAACAGTCAGAGCAGAAGTGACCCTTCAGGGACCTCTACCCAATGCAAAATTTAAGAAATCTACACCGGATTCATAAATTCAGACCGGAACGTGACACCTTAATAGAAAGTACATATTTGAATGCGGAATTTTATACTGAACAAGTTTAGTCCAGGCATGACCAGGTTCATTCACTGTCAGGATCACTGTCAGGTGCCTCCTACGTGACAAGTGTGTTTGAGGTCTCCCGTGTCTAGTATGTATCAACATGAAATTCAATGCTGAACCATTTCTCAGTTTTAGGAATGCACCCTGTCCATATTGAAAGATATGAGCATGGGTATGAAAATTGTGTGTAAGGGAGGGTTATTATGCTATCCTCCACCCCGGACAGCCGACAGACCCTCCTTACCCATTTGAGCGGTCAGGGCATCTGGCCCTACCCCTTGGTCCCAGAGAAAAAGAGATCTGCATAAACAGTGTTAGTTCTCAGTTTACCATCAAACCATGAACATCTGACAAGTTGAGAACCAGTTGGACTCATCGACCAAGCTCTGTTCAACTCAAAGTCTAATTGCAAGTATCTTTCCTGCTTAAATTCTACCTTATCTCTTTGTTGCTATATTGTGTCTTTATTGCTTTGAAATACCATTTTTCTGTAAATATTTTATTCGCACCAATTTTGATCATTTCATTATTAAATCTTATACTGAAAAGTGTTAATCTTGTCCCTAAAGCTCTTAATGCAAACTATAAGCGAACCTAGCTGTTGAAGAAGTGCTACTGTTTAGAATAAATCATCTGAATATACCTGTCTGTGGTGACAGTGTGTGTTACAGGCGATTATTCTAAAAAAATCATAATTGGTATTGCTAATTGGTGGAAATCCTGACCCTTTGATAAGTAAATCAAAGGTCAGTTGTGGCAGTGAATGGTTAATTGCTTAAATTAGCCCGGTAACAATCGCTCTTAGGCTGCTGGCACCTAGATTGTGGTCCGGCAAGCTGTAAAATCTTTGTGCTGGATGCAGCTGAGAGTGGCATTGTTACGTTAGTGACAGCACAGTGTGAGATTGGCCGGTCCTCTGTCACAAGTTAGTGAGGAGGGCAGGGATCTGATACTCTTGTTCGTCACATTCCCCTCTGCCCGCATCCCCTCCAGCACAAATCAGAGACTGATGGGTAAATTCTAACAAGGAAAGTAGGCACTCGGTACCACCGGGACAGCAACTTGTAGTTATTTTCTTGTGCTTTAGAGTCCACTGAGCTAGAGTGTGTGAGACAGTACAAGTGGTGCAACTGCTCCTCAGCGAACTCACACTGGAGATCCCGCTCCCATTCCCTAATGAATAATGGTTTAGGGTTAGGGGCAGCCGAATCAAGTAATTTATAGAGAGCGGAGATCATATGTGGTATAGGGTCTTCGGCATCTCATATGTGTTCAAACTCTGTAAAGGTAGAATTAATCGGGCATATCTGGCACTGTGAGGAGACAAAAACAGTGAGTTGACAATATCGCCAAAAGTCAAAGGGGAAACTACCGTACCGCTCCCTGAGGGTGGCCAGTGAGATTAGGCTGTGACCCTCCATGTAGCGGGACAGGCCAACCTCCCCAACAGTTATCCAGGATCCAAAAAAGAACAATTGCTCCCCAGGAGGAAACCACGGGAAGCCACCGACAGGTGCTAGTGTTGATGTTGGGGGGGCCAGAGCTAAGGACCTATTGAGCCTGTCCCAGACTTTGAGGACATGTGTAGTTAGTGGAGATACCCAATCTGATAGTCCCCTATCAGCCGAAGGGAGCCACGGTGCGTAGGATAGATTACAGCCTGCCATAGCCTTCTCAAGAGGGACCCATAATTTAAAGGGGTTGTGAAATCTACAGTTAAGAATGCGCCGCAGAACAAAAGCTCTATAATATTGTGAAATATTGGGGATGCCAAAGCCTCCTATTCATTTGGGTCATTGCAACAAAGCCATGGTGAGACGTGGTCTTTTGCCTTTCCAAACAAACGAGGTGAAGAGGCTGCGGAGCTCAGTAAAGAAGCATCTAGGCAAGGACACAGGCACCATCTGCAGGAGGAAAAGTATGCAGGGCAATATGGTCATCTTAATAATGTTTGTGCGGCCAATCCATAATGAGTTTATTGACCACTCTTATTAGGGGGTCACAAGCATTCTGGTAAGCCTTGCATGAGAGTGAAAGGTGTCACCTGAGCTATCTTTGGATATCTTTCTACGGCAGGTGGGACTGATATCTTCACTACATATATTGATTACTCTTTTGGACACTTTATGGACATTTCTTTCTTTTTATGTTTAAAGTCACACGCTTATTTACTTTTCTATTCTACATTTGGTGGTCTTAATTAGCCTTGCTGGATATTGATGACAGCTAGCATCATCTTTACAAAAATAATTTTTCCACCTGTATTTTTTATTACAAGCATTGTACTTTTTGTCTATTTTCTCATGTAAATGACAGACTGGGATTACAGGAAATGGGCAGAGTGACGTGAATGCCATTATGCCCACAGAGGACTGCCGAAGTTGGACCAAGGAAGAAATCAGGGACAGTGCTTGAGTGTAAAAAGGGCAAGTGCAGATTGGCAATTTTCTTTATATATATATATATATATATATATATATAGGTCAGAAGGAATCTGAAAACTAAAAAAAAAAATAAAAATTGGGAGTTCCACATGAACTCTCTCTATTTACATACCTCCCTACTTTTTGAGATGGGAAAGAGGGATATAGTACAAACTAGTAGACAAAAAAGTGGCTCTAATAGGCTTCAAAAAAGACTTTGTTTACTCTGCTTCAGTTTGTGAATGAACAGGAAGCTGCTCAACACAGAACACTTCCTGTTCATTCACTGTCCAGTGCAGCTGAGACTGCAGAGAAAGGGACTGGGGAATCTCTGTCCTCAGCCCCTTTCTTTGTCTCAAAATGGAGACATCGGGGTCTGTTTCGACCCCTGATATTTCACCAAAGCCCCCCTCCCCCCAACAGAGTTGTGAAAAAAAAATTGTAAAAAAATTATATTAAATAAATAATTTTAAAAATAATAGCACATACAGGTTCTCTGACCCATACAGTGTAAATGAGCGGTTTGTGTGGCTGCAGCAACATGTCACTCTATGAGGATGCAGCAGCTGTACAAACACAGCCGCTGCATCCCCATAGTGTAACATAGGCTGCCTGCACACAGCTCCAGGCACATAAAAATATTTTTCATTCTTTATTTATTAACTGAGTCGTTTTATCCTTTAGATTTAGCAGGAATGTTGTAAGTTCTGTTGTGTTTGTGTCCTCTAACAATGATTTTAGTGTATTTTTGCAAAAAATATCTTATTAGTATTTTGAGGGGTCGTGCCCTTCGCCTTACTTACTCCTATCCTCAGCACTGCGGACCCCCTGTACATTGCCCTGCTGACCTCCCATCCTCTGCCCCCCTGACATTTTTTACTGCGCCCCCCACATCAGACAGGCTATATCCAGCCCTGTTCGCACTCCTGCCTTGTAGCACTATGATCTATGGTTTGAATACCAGTCAGGACACTACCTGCATGGCACTAGCATGTTCTTTCTGTGCTTGCAGAAGTGTCCTCCCACGCTCCAAATAATGCTGATAGGTTAATTGGCTCCTGTTAAAAATTAGCCCTGGTATACACTGTGTGCAGAATTATTAGGCAAATGAGTATTTTGACCACATCATCCTCTTTATGCATGTTGTCTTACTCCAAGCTGTATAGGCTCGAAAGCCTACTACCAATTAAGCATATTAGGTGATGTGCATCTCAGTAATGAGAAGGGGTGTGGTTTAATGACATCAACACCCTATATCAGGTGTGCATAATTATTAGGCAACTTCCTTTCCTTTGGCAAAATGGGTCAAAAGAAGGACTTGACAGGCTCCGAAAAGTCAAAAATAGTGAGATATCTTGCAGAGGGATGCAGCACTCTTAAAATTGCCAAGCTTCTGAAGCGTGATCATCGAACAATCAAGCGTTTCATTCAAAATAGCCAACAGGGTCGCAAGAAGCGTGTGGAAAAACCAAGGCGCAAAATAACTGCCCGTGAACTGAGAAAAGTCAAGC